>CM076582.1:1072302056-1072599389 GCA_034641835.2 Pinus albicaulis | reverse complement strand
CCTATGAAATTTTGACAAGCAAATAGGGGGCTAAATTGTTGTTGAGTCTTCAAGGAATGCGTTTCCGATGAAAACACAGTCTCCTTGAAGCCTCCATGTGCCTTTTAGCCTTTGAATATATCCCTTCTGCTGATTCCCCTTTCAAAAGCCTCTCTGCTATGAAGAAATACCCAAAGGCCCCCTTTTTCCCTCTTATTTCATTCCCCAAAGCCCTTGTTTTCTCTCCCCTTTATTCCCCCTTCTTTCCCCATTTACCCTCCAAATCCCCTCAAAGTCCCCTTAGAAATTCTACCCTTACCCCTTGTTAACCTTTCTCCCCTTTTCTTCCTCTATCGTTTCCCTTAAACCCCTTAAAATCCATTTGAATGGGTTAAAAACCCACTTTCCGACCATGTAATAGGGCTTAGCCCCTTTCCCGCCGGCCCCTTAACCACTTCCCCACATATGCCCGTCACCCATGACCAAGCGCTTAAGTCCCGGGGCCAATCGCAATCGGAAGATCGGCGGGAGGCAAATTCCTTTGTAATAATCTAAAACCCCAATGCGATTATTTTATTACGTTAAGTCCCGCGATCTGTTCCGCACCGTTGATCTGTTTCGATTGAATGGTTGAGCGCTAATCGCAGGCCCCCTGCCCATCGCAATCGGAACATGTTAAGTCTGCCCCCCGATTGAAACCTTCCGATTTGATCACGGCCATCCATATGTTTCACGATCCAACGGTCCCGCGCTGATCGCACTGCCCCTCCGATGGCCTTCACCACCGTTGATCTATCCCCACGATCCAACGGCTGTCGCTCAATCGCAACCCCCGTCCGATCGCAATCGCAACACTCATTGCGCGCCTCCCAATTGCGATGCTCTGATTTAATCCTGACCGCCCATTCACTCACAAGATCCGACGGTCATCGCAGCTTCTGATCATAAGCCTTCCCTGCTGTATGCCGATTCAATCCTGACCGTCGATCCATCTTGCAGATCAACGGCTAGCGCTCAATCGCAAGCCCATGCCCGATCACAATCGCAAACCCCAGTTGTGCCGCCCCGATTGCGATTCCCCGATTGCATCGTAGCTGTTGATCTCCCCGCGATCCAACGGTCATCGCTCCATCACACCTACCCCTCTAATTGTTGTCCCCACCGTTGATCTGTCAGTTAATCAGACGGTCAGCGCTCAATTGCATCCTGACCTCTGATCGTCAATCGCAGGTTCTTCTCTCCGTCCTCCGATTAAATCATAGCCGTCCGTTCCTCCTCCAGATCGACGGCCAGCGCTTAATCGCTTCCCCCGTCTGATCGCAATCGCAACACTCATTGTGCACCTCTCGATTGCGATGCTCCGATTTAATCCTGGCCGTCCGTCTGTTGCATGATCCAACGGCCATCGCTCTTCCATTTTCCGCTGATCGCGAGTCCTCTCTCTGTCTTCCGATTCAATCTAGACCGTCCTTTTCTCCACAGATCAATGGTCCAGCATTAATCGCAACTGCTTCCGCCTCCCCCCCGATTACATCTGGGCCGTTCATCCTTATCCGAGCTAACAGTCAGGATATAATCACCCTACGCCTCCGCTGGGTCTCACTCTTTCATTCGTCCCCGTCTCATTTCATGTGTCTTGTTTGTTTTTGTTAGTTCCATATATGGTTACGCCGGATCAATCTCCACCGTTGATCTTCGTCTCTGAGCCAGGATCCAACGGTCTGCGCTGCATGATCATACCAAACCCTGTTGTTCATGCATTCCACCACTTCACCGCATTTTCATCATTCGTTTACATAATACCTTTGCTTCCGCCACCGCCGCACCACCTTTCAGCTCACCCTGCATCCATTGCTCCGTCCACCGTTTCTTCACAGATTGGCCGTGTTGCAGAGTTTCTAGAGGAAAAGGACCGCCTCTGTTCAATGTACTGCCTTAATGGTTAGCGGCGCAGTCAGGATCAAATCCAATGAACCAGTACCATCAGGAAAGTCAAGGAATGGGGCTGTCAGGACTTACATTAAAAGAAAGCGGAGTTCAAACACCAAAATCTTGTCGGCGCCATTAAAAGCTCGAGCTAACCCGACAGAGACAGTCATGAAGCAGCAAGGATTTTCAGTACAGGGCAGAGGGATTAGTGCGCGTCAACAAAGATCTTAAGCCCTGAAACAGAGGTTTAAAAAAGCAAAGCATCATTTTAAAAGACCCCGAGGATCAATTCTAGAGATCCTGAACATCAATAAGAGGTAATATCAAGGTTTCTTATCAGCAGAATGTCTTTCCATAAAGGACAGGTCTTCCATACAGTATTTATTATGCGCCGTGTCCCTGAAGGATTTTTCTGTCCCAGCTATAGTTCAGAGCAATCTAACATCCATGAGGCAGACCTCCCAGCAAGTTATTTCATTTTGTTCAAATCACCTGAAGTACTACAGCCCAAAGGTCAAATCGTATCTGGAGCAGATCTTTCTTTCACGAGAGAGGTGACAATGATTAAATATACAGTGTATCACGTAGAATGGGCCTCGGCCCTGCATTCATTGTGGTGTTTAATTGTAACATTTAAAACTCACCTACCTCCTCAGTCGGTCCTCTGTGTCTCTTCTGCTATAAAGCACAGAGGGATATCATTGTAATGGTTGTTGATGCATTATCAGTGAATTGCAAGCATTTTTGTCCCGAGCCAAGTTTCCTGTGTGGTAGTGGTATGATAGGCTGAGAAATAGGATGTATTCAGGCTGAATGTAAAAGCTTTGGGCGGTGATGTACCTGATTGGTGTTGTGTTTAACATGATAAGCAGTTTTCATTGGATCCTGATCTACAGTAGTTGGTGATGTTCTTCTTATCTCTGTGTTTATTTCCATTTCATTTCATGTTCTTCTGACTGACATCTGAATGCATGATATAAGATTTACCCTTGTTAGGTACCTTATATCCCAGCTCTCTCAGTCTTTAATGTTTTCTGCTCATTGTGTGTCTGAATATTGTTTTTAATTAACTAAACCAGTGTAGTGGATGATTATTTCCTGCTCTCTGATGTGCAAGTTAATAGAATCGGTGTTCGGATGTCTTTGTTAAGATTTAATTGAAGAGGTTAGGAACATTGGGAGGTGTAAAGCCTTTCACTGCCTCTTCATAACCTGCCCTTCCAATACAAACCTTTTCAAGACCCCTGGTGTTGCCTATGGTTTTGTCCAAGCAGGCCTAGAGTTAAATGACCTCTGGCCTGATCTATAGACGGAATCAGACGGTTTTCCATCCTTCATTCTCATCCCTTAGTGTTCCATCCCACCAATCAGTCTTTGAGATCCAAATTGCTCTAGATGACTAGCCCAATTGAAGCTTACACATTGAACATAAGTAAATCCTTTCTTGACTCCATTGCCCAATGGCCTTGATGTTCCCTGAGTTATATATTCTTGCCTAGCTTCCTTCTTTACCCATCCTTATCTTATGGTGAAACCTTCCTTCCTGATTCTCAACAACCAAACTCAAACAATCAAACAAACAACCTTGAGCCTATAACTAGCCTAAAATCACAATTGAGAACTTCAAAGACATATATCCTTTGATAATC
Organism: Pinus albicaulis; assembly: GCA_034641835.2. Lineage (NCBI taxonomy): Eukaryota > Viridiplantae > Streptophyta > Pinopsida > Pinales > Pinaceae > Pinus > Pinus albicaulis. The sequence goes on along the minus strand of CM076582.1, from coordinate 1,072,595,832 downwards.
ATAGAGAGATCCCTCTCTGGACCTAGGGGGGCTAGATCCTAAGGTCTGAAAGTGGTTCTATGTTGTCTCATCTTTTGGTCTCTGTCAACCTGGCCAAAACATGGGAACCCCAACATAATGGCGACTCCACTGGGGAATTCTGAGTGCTTTCATTTCAAACATCCTTAGAAGCTTAGAGCTCTGGCTAGGTTGACAGTAAGTCACACTTTTCTTGAATCAACCTCCATTATTGAATATCCACCACACTCTTAGACAGAGCCTGGATAGGGCCAGGTAGCCTCCAGATCTCATCCTCTATTCAGGGGTGACATATCTGGTAAATGCCCTCCCAGTCAATCTCTGGTTGGAGCTTGTTGCTTTAGAGGAGATTCCTGAAAGGTGATAGTGCCTGAGCACTGTGGTGGACAGTGTACCCTAGAATCATCCTAAACCCTCCACCTGGCGACTCCATTGTTCCTAAACGTTAAAGACTCCACTGGTGATCAGTAGGCCTGCTGATTATCTTGGTTTTACATCAGACTCCACTGGGAGACCGGTCCCAAGCATAATGAAGACTCCACAGGGAGGCCAGTTCCCAAGACAACATTAACCACAGTAGAAATAACAAGTAGGGCTAAGCTGCTTGGCTTATAAACAACACTCTGGCTCACAGAACCATTCATACAAGAGCTTTCCCTGATCCAAACCCACCTGAAACAGTTGATAATCCTGAGAAAATCCTTAAAAGAACACCTGTGAGTAGGAGATCAACTATTTCCGGCAACATTCATAGAGCCAATTCCACACCAGAAGATCTTGCAGCTCTATTAGACCCTTTCTTCGACCTAGGCCTCCAAAACAGATTACCTAGAACTAGGTCTTTCAGTGTTTCTGACCAGCCAGACACTAGGGACAGCGAAACCCCTCCTTCCACACCACCTGATCTCCACTTTCTCCAAAACTTGGGGCTTTCTCACCCTAGATCTGCTCAACAGACTTATGCTGGCCCTACCATCCCTGTCATCCAACTACCAACTGCTCAAGCCAACCCTATACCTCAGCAGAACATCATCATGGCAGCCTGGTATGCACCTCTAGTTTTGCCTCAGCCTCTACTGCCCTTACCAAATGATTATCAGTAAAAAATCCCACACTTCCCTGCTAAAGAGCCTACAACAGCGCAACAACATGTAGATAAAATGGAGGACTCTTTTGACTATATGGAAATTGATGATGAAACAATCAAAATGAGAATTTTTGCGCAGAGCCTGGGGGGAGAGGTTAAAAAGTGGTTTAAGAACCTACCTGCTGGTAGTATCCAAGATCTCCCTGCTTTATACCAGACTTTCATCAACAAATGGGAAACTAGAGCAAACCCTCGCCAGCTCTTAGCAGAATACATGTCCCTTAAGAGGAACGTGGGGGAAAGCGTTCATGATTACACCACTAGATTCAACGGTATTTACAACGCCCTTCCTCCACACATGAAACCTCTGCAAGGTATGGCCCTGGCCAAATATCTTGATGGATTTGATGCTGACATGGCCTATGAGCTTAGAGATAAAGAATATACCACGTTGGAGGATATGCAAAAAGGGGCAGTAAACATAGAGGAAAATTTGATTGAAAAAAGGGCCAAACTGAGAGCTGAGAAGAGAGTAACATACAAGGATGACACTATAGCCTCCACTTCAGATCCTAATATCGACAGATTGTCTAAGAATCTGGATAAGCTATGCCAAGTGGTCGAAAAGATGGCTATCACTCAGAACAGGAACCAAAATCAAAACCAAAACCAAAACTTTAGAAGAAACAACAACACCCCCAACAGACAGAAAGAGTCAGATCAACAAGTCATTCCCCCGTTCCAAAACTTTCTTGATGAGGATGAGGGAATCATAGAAGAGTCTGAAGGGAATGTGATAAACATGTTCAAAACAGAGGACTCAATCCTAAACTGTGATTCAGAAGAGGACCAACCCTCAACCTCTTATGAGGAGGAGGAATGGTGTGAATCTGAGGATTATAGGTTGGGATTCGAAAATGCCATGTTACAGGTCAGAGAACAATATGAGCTCAGGAGTAAAAAGAACCAAGACACTTCCAAACCTCAAAATCCTGAGGTAACCATCAAAAAGAGGCCTGAAAAATCTTCTAAAGTAACTGCCGTGAACAACAATTCAACGACCAAGAGTTCTGAGAGTAACAAAGAAAAGGACAACCAAAACAATGAAAAACAAAGTCAACCAACCAGTAGCACTAGCACCTCAGTCAGTGCTCCTGATAAAACTGTGTCTACACATGTACATAATGAGAAGACACAAACCGATCCAGCTACTAAGGTGGTTGCAAATAAAACAGAGTTGAATACTTCCAAGAGTCAATCCACTTTCAGTTTAGAAAGTGAGATTGCAAAAATCAAAATATCTATACCATTATCTGAGCTGGCCTCTCAGGATGTATATAAGGGCCAGATTTTGAAGGCATTAAATCTGAGTATAAATAATGACACTGTAAATTTGAGCGATGATCAGCCTGCCCTCTTATTCGGTCCCAAGATTGAGGGGAAATTTCAGGAAGGGGTAGTTCCACCTTTTTATATTAGTCTTAACATTCATGACAAGATCCTCCATAATGCCATGCATGACTCCGGTGCATCACACAATCTAATGCCTAAAGTAGTCATGGAGAAGCTAGGCCTAGAAATTACCAGACCTTACAAAGACTTATACTCTTTTGACTCTAGTAGAGTAAAATGTCTTGGCTTGATCAAAGACTTATGCGTGAGCCTAACTCAGATTCCTGCGAAATGTATGGTCATGGATGTAGTGGTGGCAGACGTGCCACCCAAGTATGGCATGTTATTATCTAGATCATGGGGAGCCAAGCTGCAAGGCACCATGCAGATGGATGGTTCATATGCCACTATCCCTATATTTGGCCAATCAAGAAGACTGTATAGAGAGTTCCAAATGAAATTCCTAGTCAGTAGCTCCGAGAAACCTGAAAATTCACCATTATACTCTGTGCATACCGATCTTGACTCCTTCATTTTTTGTAATGATGAATCCTTAGAAGAGCCAGAGTCCCAGAATAGGCATACAAATGAGAACACCGAGCCTATGGACCTCCACATAATGGCCACTCTGGAAGAATATGATCAGGAAAACCATGGGCAACACACTGAAAACGAAGAGGAAATCAGCAATGAAGCCTGTAGGATCTGTGGTGGACCTCTCACTCCAAGTGAAACAGAAACAGAACAAGAACAGCCAGCTAACCACCTTCCTGACATCCATGGCCTCTATGAACAACAAGATAGTTTACAACCTAGTACAGACCTCCCAACTCAACCTAATGGCGAACCCAGCTGTAAGGGAGAAAGTGAAGTGGAAGTAAACAAAGAACCCTTGTGGGAAATGAACTTTGATGGGTCCTGTACTAGACAAAGCGCTGGAGCAGGAGTGTGGCTGCGTAACACCGAAAATGATCACGCGGAGAGCCACGCTGTCAATCTGCATTTCAAATGCACGAATAACATTGCAGAATATGAGGCTCTAATCTTGGGTTTAAATCTGTTAAAAAAATTAGGAGCCCGTAGGATAGTCGTGAGAGGAGACTCTGAGTTAGTAATCAAACAGATGAATGGTGAGTATTCGGCAAAACACCCCAGGCTTAGGGCATATAGGAACGATACTCTAGATTTGCTGAAAACGTTCATTGAATATGATTTAGTATTCATTCCTAGGGGTCAAAACGCTATTGCAAATGGACTAGCCTGCCTAGGTAGCTCTTATCCTAAGGCCCCAGTTGACCAACAAATCATCATTCAGACTAAATTCAGGCCTGCAGTGCCAGACAATGAAAAATACTGGCGGGTCTTTGAAGGAGACAAACAGATTGAAGATTTCCTAATGGGCAGAAATGAGTTTGAATTTTCTGATTCAGACTCAAAATCTGATGACAGCTGCCCAAGTGAGGATTCCCCAGATGAACTAGAAACACCTTGTAGTATAGAAATAAACTCTTTTTCTGAAGAAACTGGGGATTCAGCCATAAAACGTGAAAACGTAGATAGAGAAGAAATGGAGGTGCTGCAAGCCAAAGACAAGAACATACCAAGAGGCTTAGCACCCTTAGAGGATCTCTTTGATTTTGATGATGTTGCAAAGAAGCCCACAATAGAACATGCAGAATCAGATGTAGAAGAATGCAACATAGGTACTGAAGACAAACCCAAAATGATAAAACTGGCTAAGTCTATACCTGCAGACATGAAGAAAAGATACATTGACTTGTTCAAGGAATTCATTTATGTGTTTGCATGGAGCTATGAAGACTTAAAGGCCTATGACACCAACATTATACAACATAAGATATCACTGAAGGAAAATCAGAAACCTTTCAGACAAAAACTCCGTAGAATTAATCCAAAACAATTGCCTGCAGTAGAAAAGGAAATTAAGAAGATGTATGATGCAGGCATTATAGTCCCTGTAAGGTTTTCTGATTGGGTGTCGAACTTAGTGGCTGTAAGGAATAAAACAGGGGAGATTAGACTGTGCATAGACTTCAGAAACCTCAATAGAGCCTCCCTGAAAGATAACTACCCCTTGCCTAGAATGGAACATATCTTACAAAAGGTAGTGGGCTCTAAAAGAATCTCCCTGCTTGATGGTTTTTCAGGATACAACCAGGTTCTGGTACTCCCAGAAGATCAACTCAAAACAGCTTTTACCACTCCATGGGGCACCTTCATGTATGTGAAAATGCTTTTTGGATTGATGAATGCTGGAGCTACCTTCCAGAGAGCAATGGATATTGCTTTCTCAGATGAGATTGGACACTTTATAGTTATCTACTTGGATGACTTAACTGTCTTTTCTAAAACAGAAGAAGAACACTTAAAACATTTGAGGAAAGTTTTTGAAAAATGTAGAAGGTACGGTCTGTCCCTAAATCCCAAGAAGACTGTTTTTGGGCTGCAAGAAGGTAAGCTTCTTGGCCACATTATATCTGAGAAAGGGATTAGGATAGACCCCCAGAGAGTTGAGGGAATACTTCAAATTACACACCCAAGAAACATCAAGGAGCTACAGTCCTTCATTGGGAAGATCAATTTTCTTAGAAGATTTATCCCCAACCTTGCTGAGCATCTTAGGAAAATGACTGAAATGCTGAAGAAAGATGCTGGAATTAAGTGGACTGTCGAAGCCAAGAAATCTTTTGAGTCGGTAAAGCTTGCACTCACCCAGGCCCCTGTCCTTATCAGCCCTAACTTCTCAAAAGATTTTCTGATCTTTTCATTTGCCTCCCCACACACCATAGCAGCAGTTTTGCTGCAGAAAAATGCGGAAGGTAAGGAACAGCCTATTGCCTTCTTCAGTAAAGCCCTGAGAGATGCACCCTTAAAGTACAACATCATGGAAAAGCAGGCCTATGCCCTGATTAAGGCCTTGAAAGATTTTAGGGTGTACATTCTGCATTCTCACACCATTGCCTATGTGCCAAATATAGTGGTCAGAGATATATTGTCCCAAGACCCAGATGGGAAAAGGGGCAAATGGATTGCTGCAATTTTAGAATATGACATTGAGATCAAACCCACCAAGCTGATCAAAGGTCAGGGCCTGGCCCAATTGATGGCTGAATCTAATCTACATGCCCTTGATATTAACATGATGAATACCCTGGGTGAGCAGGAAGAATTGCCCCATCCAACTATGGAGGAGCAGTTTCAGAACTCTCCTTGGTATGCTGATATCCTTTACGTGCTCACACACCTCAATGCCCCTCCGGAACTGTCCAAAACAAAGGCCAGATTCATAAAACTCAAAGCTATAAATTACTGCATTATGAATGAGAGTCTATATTGGAAAAATCCAAATGGTCTTTTGCTGAAGTGTTTGCCTGAAACTGAAGCTGAAAAAATCAAACTTGAATTTCATGCTGGGGAATGTGGAGGTCACTTGAGTTGGAAAACCACTGCAAACAAGATACTCAGGGCTGGTTACTATTGGCCCACACTCTTCAGTGATGTGCATAAAATGGTTCTTACCTGTCACAAATGCCAAATTTTTGAGGGCAAAAGGAAGCTCCTTCCCCTCCCTCTGCAACCTATCACCATAGAAGGTCCCTTCATGCAATGGGGCTTAGACTTCATTGGAGAAATCCACCCCTCTTCTTCTGGGCAACACAAATGGATCTTGACTGCTACTGATTACTTCACTAAGTGGATCGAAGCCATACCCACTAGGAATGCCACTGATTCTGTCATCATTAGGTTCCTAGAAGACTTCATCCTATCTCGGTTTGGTTGCCCAAGGAAAATAATCACTGACAATGCTGCTGCTTTCGGATCCAAAAGAATGATTGATTTCTGTCACAGGTACGGAATTGCGCTTGGACATTCAACTGCCTATTACCCCCAGGGTAATGGCCTAGCTGAATCATCAAATAAAAGCCTGGTTACGATCATTAAGAAGCTGCCGGAAGAGAACAAAAGGTCTTGGCATAAAAAGTTGATACATGCCCTGTGGGCAGACAGGCTCACTACAAAGAAATCTATTGGCACATCACCCTTCCAGTTGGTTTATGGGACAGAATTAGTTTTTCCTACTAGCCTTGGGATACCAGTGGTAAAGCTTATTCAAGAAATCCAATCAGAAGAAGACATCATGATAAGGAGAATTAATGAATCAATCCATTTGCAGCAAACAAGAGAGCAAGTTTATGACAGAGCTGTCAGAGTACAGGAAAACATGAAGAGACAGTTTGACAAAAGAACCAAAGCAACAAATTTCAAGGTTGGGGACAAAGTTCTGAGATGGGATTCAAGAAGAGAGGATAAAGGCAAACATGGCAAATTCGACAGCTTGTGGCAAGGTCCATTCATCATTCAAGCCACTGTGGGTCCTAATGCGTTTTTCTTACAAGAACTTGATGGTTCCGAGTTGTTTGGGGGTCCTGTCAATGGCAGGATGCTCAAACACTATTTCTGCTAATTCTCCATTTCCAGTTTCATTTCCATTGTATATACCATTGCAAATTTTCATTTTCAGCAAAAGAGAGAAGAAATCGTCCCCAAAAAAAAAAAAAAAAAAAGGCAGAATGAAAAGAGAGGTTCAGACATGCTCAAAATATGAACCTCTGAGGCAAAAGGATTGGCTCTAATAAACTCAAAATCTGAGCCAAAGGGAAGAAGAATAGCTGGTCCTTACAAGCTCAAAATCTGGATCAGCAAAGAAAGAACATCCAGCTCTAATATGCCCAAAACCAGAGCTGGAACAAAGGAAAGAAGTGACTCAAATATGCTCAAAACCTGAGTCACAAGAGAGAAAGAAGGATGTGTCACAGTTGCAGAATTCCATGCCTTCTCAGTTTTTTTTTCTTCAAGTTTCTGCCCAGCAAGTCAGACAGTCTAATCCTGGCTTGGCTGTGTTTAAATTTCATGTCTTAGAATGTAGGTGAAGAAACCTGTTGGACAGTTTAATCCCAACGGGTAGTAGTTTAGGTAGAGAATCATATGAGGCCAACAGTCTAATCTGGCCTCATGGAGCAATAAGGGTAGAATTAGAATAGGTTTGTTTTTGTTTTGCAAAATAAAATGTGAAGGCTCTGCTAGTTCAGATGCACCCAAGGGAAAATTGTTAGAACTCTAGTTTGGGTAGGTAGATTGGTTGGGAAAGTGTTTCTGCTGATTTGTGTATCTAATATATTGTGGCAGCTAATCTAAAGAAAGAAGAAAGATGGCTTATAGCAGCAGGCATTTGGCCTACACCAAGAGATCAATTCCTGAATTCTTGACTCCTTCAAGAAGAAGCCATCCCCATGTGGAGCCACTGTTAGCCCCCCTATGAAATTTTGACAAGCAAATAGGGGGCTAAATTGTTGTTGAGTCTTCAAGGAATGCGTTTCCGATGAAAAACAGTCTCCTTGAAGCCTCCATGTGCCTTTTGGCCTTTGAATATATCCCTTCTGCTGATTCCCCTTTCAAAAGCTTCTCTGCTATGAAGAAATGCCCAAAGGCCCCCTTTTTCCCTCTTATTTCATTCCCCAAAGCCCTTGTTTTCTCTCCCCTTTATTCCCCCTTCTTTCCCCATTTACCCTCCAAATCCCCTCAAAATCCCCTTAGAAATTCTACCCTTACCCTTTGTTAACCTTTCTCCCCTTTTCTTCCTCTATGTTCCCTTAAACCCCTTAAAATCCATTTGAATGGGTTAAAAACCCACTTTCGAACCGTAGCAATAGAGCTTAGCCCCTTTCTGTAAAGCCCCTTAACCACTTCCCCACATATGCCGCGTCACCCAAGACGAGCGCTTAAGTCCACGGAACAATCGCAGTTGGAAGATGGGGGCGGGAGGCAAATTCCTTTGTAATACTCTAAAACCCCGATGCGATTGCTTTATTACGTTAAGTCCCGCGATCTGTCCCGCACCGTTGATCTGTTTCGATCGAACGGCTGAGCGCTAATCACAGGCCCCCTGCCCATCGCAATCGGAACATGTTGAGTCCGCCCCCCGATTGAAACCTTCCGATTTGATCACGGCCATCCATATGTTTCACGATCCAACGGTCCCGTGCTGATCGCACTGCCCCTCCGATGGTCTTCCCCACCGTTGATCTATCCCCGCGATCCAACGGATGTCGCTCAATCGCAACCCCCGTCCGATCGCAATCGCAACACTCATTGCGCACCTCCCGATTGCGATGCTCCGATTTAATCCTGACCGCCCATTCTCTCACAGATCCGACGGTCATCGCAGCTTCCGATCATAAGCCTTCCCTGTTGTCTGCCGATTCAATCCTGACCGTCGATCCGTCCCACAGATCAACGGCCAGCGCTCAATCGCAAGCCCATGCCCGATCGCAATCGCAAACCCCAGTTGTGCCGCCCCGATTGCGATTCCCCGATTGCATCGTAGCCGTTGATCTCCCCGCGATCCAACGGTCATCGCTCCATCGCACCTACCCCTCCGATTGTTGTCCCCACCGTTGATCTGTTAGTTGATCGGACGGTTAGCGCTCAATCGCATCCCGACCTCTGATCGTCAATCGCAGGTTCTTCTCTCCGTCCTCCGATTAAATCATAGCCGTCCGTTCCTCCTCCAGATCGACGGCCAGCGCTTAATCGCTTCCCCCGTCCGATCACAATCGCAACACTCATTGTGCACCTCCCGATTGCGATACTCTGATTTAATCCTGGCCGTCTGTCTGTTACATGATCCAACGGCCATCGCTCTTCCCTTTTCCGCTGATCGCGAGTCCTCTCTCTGTCTTCCGATTCAATCTGAACCGTCCTTTTCTCTGCAGATCAACAGCCCAGCATTAATCGCAACTGCTTCCGCCTCCCCCCCCCGATTACATCTGGGCCGTTCATCCTTCTCCGAGCTAACGGTCAGGATATAATCACCCTACGTCTCCGCTGGGTCCCACTCTTTCATTCGTCCCCGTCGCATTTCATGTGTCTTGTTTGTTTTTGTTAGTTCCATATACGGTTACGCCAGATCAATCTCCGTCGTTGATCTTCGTCTCCGAGCCAGGATCCAACGGTCCGCGCTGCATGATCATACCAAACCCTGTTGTTCGCGCTTTCCACCACTTCACCACATTTTCATCATTCGTTTACATAATACCTTTGCTTCCACCACCGCCGCACCACCATTCAGCTCACCCTGCGTCCGTTGCTCCGTCCACCGTTTCTTCACAGATTGGCCGTGTTGCAGAGTTTCTAGAGGAAAAGGACCGCCTCTGTTCAATGTACTGCCTTAATGGTTAGTGGCGCAGTCAGGATCAAATCCAATGAACCAGTACCATCAGGAAAGTCAAGGAATGGGACTGTCAGGACTTACAATAAAGGAAAGCGGAGTTCAAACGCCAAAATCTTGTCGGCGCCATTAAAAGCTCGAGCTAACCCGACAGAGGCAGTCATGAAACAGTGAATATTTTCAGTACAGAGCAGGGGGATTAATGCGCGGCAACAAAGATCTTGAGCCCTGAAACAGAGGTTTAAAGAGGCAAAGCATCATTTTGAAGAACCCGAGGATCGATTCTGGAGGCCCTAAACATCAATAAGAGGTAATACCAAGGTTTTCATTATCAACATAATGTTTTTCCATAAAGGACAGGTCCCCCATACAGTATTTATTATGCGCCGTGTCCCTGAAGGAGCTTTCCGTCCCAACTATTGTTCAAAGCAATCTAACATCCATGAGGCAGACCGCCCAGCAAGTTCTTTCATTTTGTTCAAATCGCCTGAAGTACTACAGCCCAAAGGACAGATCGTATCCGGAGCAGATTTTTCTTTCACGAGGAAGGTGACAATGATTAAATATGCAGTGTATCAAACAGAATGGGCCTCGGCCCTACATTCATTGTTGTGTTTAAATATAACATTTAAAGATTCACCTACCTCCTCAGTCGGTCCTCTGTGTCTCTTCTTCTATAAAGCACAGAGGGATATCATTGTAAAGGTTGTTGATGCATTATCAGTGAATTCCAAGCCTTATTGTCCCGAGCCAAGTATCCTGTGCGGTAGTGGTATGATAGGCTGAGGAATAAGATGTATTCAGGCTGAATGTAAAAGCTTTGGGCAGTTATGTACCTGATTGGTGTTGTGTTTAACATGATAAGCAGTTTTCATTGGATCCTGATCTACAGCAGTTGGTGATGTTCTTCTTATCTCTGTGTTTATTTCCATTTCATTTCATGTTCTTCTGACTGACATCTGAATGCATGATATAAGATTTACCCTTGTTAGGTACCTTATATCCCAGCTCTCTCAGTATTTAATGTTTTCAGCTCATTGTGTGTCTAAATATTGTTTTTAATTAACTAAACCAGTGTAGTGGATGATTATTTCCTGCTCTCTGATGTGCAAGTTAATAGAATCAGTGTTCGGATGTCTTTGTTAAGATTTAATTGAAGAGGTTAGGAACATTGGGAGGTGTAAAGCCTGTCGCTGCCTCTTCATAACCTGCCCTTACAATACAAACCTTTTCAAGACCCCTTGTGTTGCCTATGGTTTTGTCCAAGCAGGCCTGGAGTTAAATGACCTCTGGCCTGATCTATAGACGGAATCAGACGGTTTTCCATCCTTCATTCTCATCCCTTAGTGTTCCATCCCACCAATTAGTCTTTGAGATCCAAATTTCTCTAGATGACTAGCCCAATTGAAGCTTACACATTGAACATAAGTAAATCCTTTCTTGACTCCATTGCCAATGGCCTTGATGTTCCCTGAGTTATCTATCTTTGTCTAGCTTCCTTCTTTACCCATCCTTGTCTTATGATGAAACCTTCCTTCCTAATTCTCAACAACCAAACTCAAACAATCAAACAAACGACCTTGAGCCTATAACTAGCCTAAAATCATAATTGAGAACCGGTCCCTATATTATTAGTGTAGTCCCTTATTGTTGTTAATGTAACCCCCTTATTGTTATTGTTGTACCCCTATAACCCCCATATTGTTATTATTGTGCCCTTACATTATTATTGTTAGGTCGGCTAGGATTACATTATGGCCCCATGGACTCCTATAATAGAAAAGAGGTTTTTCCATTTGTATCATCCAATAATTGTTCATTTATGTAATGTATTGGAGGTTTCCCCCTCAAAGTGGATTATTTATAAGGCGTTGATATGTCTTTTTTCCTATTTTTGGAGCTGGTTTCACAACATTTGGTATCAGAGCTTTGGATTCTAGGGTTACGCTGCTCCAAACAGATAATCATGGCATTTTCGCTATAAATTTTTTTCTACAAAGGTTTAGAAGCTGAAATCTTGAGGAACATTGTCGCAAAATGTCAGATCTTGGTTCGCAATATATTCAGAGATATGATCTGTGGAAGTTAGGGATTTTTGTAAGCTCCTGAATTTAACCTAAACAGGTCATCGCGGAATGTTCGCTATTACTATTTTACTACGAAGGTTCAGAAGCTGAAATATTTAGAGCGTGAATTCAACATCCTAAGGAACGTCGTTGAAAAATTTTAGAGCTTGGTTTGCAAAATTTTCGGAGATATAATCTGTGGAAGTTAGGGCTTTGTTAGGCTTCTGAATTTCATCTCAAAGAGGTGATCGTGGGAAAATGTTCATAACTCTCTCTCTGAGCATCGGATTTGGATTCTGTAAAAAGTGGCCAGAAGCACACAGACTTTAGTTTCTTGTCTATCAATTTTAGAGACGATGGATGAAGCAGTGACACGAAGAAAGTCACACAATTTCGCTCTACTAAACCAATCCATAATTAGGTCATTGTGGGAGATTGGACATAACATTGCCTTGAAGAATCCAAATAAGGTCAGTCCCGTGGCATTCAAAAGAGGATTCAGAGGGATACCTCATGGCAAAATTTCATATATTGAAGATCCGTAATCACAGAGATAATTCAGTTTAAATATCGAGCTCCTCAAAAGCAAGAAAAAGGTGTTTATTTTATTTTTTCTGAGTTGCATAAGTCTTGAGTAAAAAAATCAGTTTGAAGTGATTCCAAGGGCCTATTGAGCATATATTTCAGTATTGAGTTCTAAAATGTCCCCTAAAAATAATTCAACACTCGTTAAGCCTTTAGAAGGCTCTACTATGACTCATGAAGACGAAGAAATGCAACATGAGATATCAAAATTACAAGAGCAAGTGCACCTATCGCAAATAGAAAAAAAAAAAATGAAATGGAAGTTTTGAAGAAAGACATCGAAAATAAGATGGATGGTTTGAAGAAAGGCATGGAAGCTGATGAATGGTTTGGAAGTTAAGATGGATGGCATGGAAGTTGCCATGGAAGCTAAGATGGATGACATGGAAGCCAAGATCAATGAAAAAATGGAAAAAATGAAGAATGATCTAAAAGTAGACATCAAAGGTTTGGCAAAGTTGATACAAGAAATGTTTCCTAATGGTGAAAAGATAGTAGAGGAAACTCATGATGAGAACAAAATAAATGTTAATCATGATGTCATAAACTCTAATGTTGGATGGAAGAACCGCCATATTCCAAAGATGGATATCAGGAAGTTTTATGGCAAGGATCTCGTAACATGCATACTACAAATGGAGCAATATTTTGATCTCAATAATGTGCAAAACACATAAAAGGTATGCATTTCAACTTTAAATTTAGAACAAAATACATTTGTATGGTATCAATGGCTTTTCTCCCATAAAAAAATTGTCACTTAGTTAATTTTTACTGAGGAAATGATAGCACATTATGAGGATACAAAAAGCAACACCGTCTTTAACCAATTGATAAATCTCAAAAAATAGGGTTCAATGGTGGAGCACATTGAGGACTTCCAAAAATTGAATATAAGGGTAATAGATATTCCAAAGGAACACATGATTGATGTCTTCATAGGGACTTTAAAGGATAACATCCAACATGAAGTTCATGTTTGGGAACTTGATTCATTGGAAAAGGCATTCAAGTTGGCAAGAAAAATTGAATGTAAAATTATGGCGACAAGGAAGCCTACCCCTCACATATATAAAGATGGAAGTGTTACTACTCCTAGAATTCCACAATCTACAAGGTTGACACCACAACAATTGGAAGAAAAAAGATCAAAAGGACTTTGCTACAGTTGTGATAGAAAATACACTAAAGGTCATAAGTTTGCTGAGAAGAAATTATTTTACATAAATTGTGAAGAGGAAGAAGAAAATGAACAAGAATCTTCAAAAGAAGAGGATATACACCAGGAAGCAACCCTAGAAGAAGAAGAAACAAGTCTGGCCATATCATGTAATGCATTGGCAAGAATTACCACTCCTCAAACTCTCAAGATAGAAGGACATATCAAGAAGAAAAAGGTAATAGTTTTGATTGATTCGGGTAGTACCCATAATTTTATTCATTGTAAGGTAGCCAAGGAATTGAATTGTTTCCTATACCGAGCACCAGAATGCCAAGTGATGGTTGCAAATGGAGGAACTATAAATTGCTCAGGAAAATTCCATAATATCAAGCTATCCATGGGGGAATATGTATTGAATAGTCCAATGCTCTCCATCCCAATAGGAGGTGTTGATGTTGTACTGGGAGTACAATGGTTACAATCTTTGGGGACGGTAGCTTTTAATTTTCAAGAAATTTTCTTGAAATTTTTTTTAGAAGGAAAGAAATTCGAGTTATGGGGTATCACAGGGAAGCCAGGAAATAAAATAAGCTCTAATGTCATGACAAAGATTCTGAAGAAAGAACAACGAGGAATAAATGCACAATTATTCTCACTAGAAGTTCCAACATCAAAATCATCTATTTCTCCAGATCTCCAAAAACACTTGGAAAATCATTCCAAGGTGTTTGATACTCCCAAAGTACTCCCACCTATTTGTGATCATGATCATGCTATTCATTTGATTCCAGGAAGTGTTCCTCCAAACATCAAGCCTTACAGATATCTGCATGTCCAAAAGAGATAAATTGAACGTATGATTGCAGAAATGTTAGAGGTTGGTATAATTCAACCTAGTCAAAGTTCTTTATCTGCCCCAGTAGTATTGGTGCACAAGAAAGATGGATCATGTCACATGTGTCCGGATTATAGGGAGCTAAATAAACTCACTATTAAAAATAAATTTCCCATTCCTGTGATTGATTAATTATTGGATGAATTACATGGAGCAATTTATTTTACCAAGTTGGATATTCATTCAGGATATCATCAAATTAGAATGAAGATTGAAGATATTCCAAAAATAGCATTTCGAACTCATGAGGGTCATTATGAATTTTTGGTCATGCCTTTTGGACTTACCAATGCACCTTCTACATTTCAAGGCTTGATGAATTCCATTTTCAAACCCTTCCTTAGAAAATTTGTGCTAGTATTTTTTGATGATATAGTAATCTACAGCAGGTCTTGGAAGGATCATGTTCAACATGTTGACAGGGTACTCAAACTATTGGAGGAGAAACAATTATATGCAAAAACATCCAAATGTTTCTTTGGAGTACAAGAGGTGGAATGTCTGGGTCATATTGTATCTCACGAGGGTGTTAAGGTAGACCCTAAAAAAATTAAATCCATTAAGGAATGGAAAGTCCCCACAACCATAAAGCAGTTCCGTGGATTTCTAGGGTTAACAGGGTATTATCACAAGTTTGTTAGGAATTATGGGAGAATAGCAGCACCTCTAATAGCATTATTGAAGAAAGATGCATTTTCATGGACTCCTAAAGCAACTAAGGCCTTTGAACATCTTAAAGAGGCAATGTGCCTAACACCAATCTTAGCTATGCCAGACTTCACAAAAACATTTATTGTGGAACGTGATGCCTTAGGAAATGGAATTGGTGTTGTTTTAATGCAAGAAGGAAGGCCCATTGCTTTTGAAAGTCATTCAATCAGAGGAAAGTATTTACAAAAGGATATTTATGAGAAGGAAATGCTGGCAATACTACATGAACTAAAGAAATGGAGACCTTATCTAATGGGAAGACACTTCAAGGTAAAAACTAATCATGATAGTCTTAAACACTTTTTGGAACAAATATTGTCTTCAGAAGAGCAGCAAAAATGGGTCACAAAGATGTTGGGTTATGACTTGGAAATCATCTACAAAAAAGGGAAGCTAAATGTTGTTGTAGATGCACTCTCAAGAAAGGATGAAAAGGTGGAAGCATTGCTTTGTGCCATATCTATTATCCAACCAAATTGGATAACCGAAGCAAGGGATGAATGGAAGAAGGATGAAGAAGTGTGGACACTCATTCAAAAGTTGCAGCAAGATCCTAGTACATCTAATACATTTAGTTGGAAAAATTATTCCTTATGGTACAAAGATCGCTTCTATATTTGCAATAATTCCCAACTAAAGCAAAATATTCTTTTGGAATTGCACACTTCTGCTTTAGGAGGACACTCGGGATTTTTAAAAACTTACCACAGGGTGAAGAAAGAATTTTTTTGGGATGGCCTTAAATCTGATATTCAAAAGTTTGTGGCTGAATGTTTGGTTTTCCAACAAAATAAAGTTGAGAAAATTAAGACCTTGGGTATTCTACAACCTTTATCCATTTCAAGTCAACGTTGGGAGGATATTTCAATGGATTTTATCACAGGTTTACCTAAGTCCGAAGGAAGGAGTGTCATCATGGTGGTAGTTGATAGACTTACCAAGTATGCACACTTTTGTGCATTATCTCATCCATTTAAAGCAAGTACAGTTGCTACGACATTTATGGAAACAATTCAAATGCTACATGGAAACTCGAAGATTATTATAAGTGATAGAGATCCCATTTTTACAGGAAATTTTTGGAAGGAATTATTTTCTTGTTTGGGTACTCAACTAGCCCATAACTCATCTTATCATCCTCAATCTGATGGTCAAACAGAGATAGTGAATAAATGTTTGGAAGGATATCTTCGTCATTTTGTATCTGATAAGCAAGCACAATGGGTCAAGTGACTGCCTCTCACTGAATGGTGGTATAACACTTCCTTCCATACTGAAGCAAAAATGACCCCATTTATGGCACTTTATGGATATCATCCACCGTCCGTCACATCTTCTTTAAGGGAAAATTTTAGGGTTAAAGCAGTGGAGGATCACATCAAGCATCAACAAGAATTTCTCCAACTCTTAAAGGATAACCTAAATTTGGCACAAAATCGAATGAAACAACAGGCAGATCAACATCGCAGTGAGAGAAGTTTTTATGTGAGAGACTGGGTATTTTTACGGCTACAACCATACAAACAAATGTCCCTCAAGCAAGCTAATAAGGATAATAAATTATCCCCAATGTATTATGGTCCTTACAAGGTGTTGCAAAAGATTGGTATTATGGCATACAAATTGGAGCTTCCTTCTTCTTCACGAGTGCATCCAGTTCTCCATGTTTCATGCTTAAAAAAGGTTATAGGGGACAAAATTCCAGTTCAAACAATATTTAGAGAACTTGATGAGGAAGGAAAAACCATATTGAAACCTGAAGCAGTCACGGAAATAAGAACTCGACAGCTATGAAATCGATCAATTTCAGAGTATCTCATCAAATGGAAGAACTTACCCACTGGAGATTCTACATGGGAGGATGAGAATTTTATACAAAATCACCCGGAGCTACTCAAGCGTTGAGGGCAACCCTTTTTTGAAGGAGAGGAGCATGTTAGGCCCCTATATTACTAGTATAGTCCCTTATTGTTGTTAGTGTAACCCCCTTATTGTTATTGGTGTACCCTTGTAACCCCCATATTGTTATTATTGTGCCCTTACATTATTATTGTTAGGTCAGCTAGGATTACATTGTGGCCCCACTAGGATTACATTGTGGTCTGATGGACTCCTATATATAGAAAGGAGGTTTTTTCATTTGTATCATCCAAGAATTGTTCATTCATGTAATGTATTGGAGGTTTCCCCCTGTGGCTTATTTCTAAGGCGTTGATATCTCTTTTTTTTCTATTTTTGGAGCTAGTTTCACAACATATTTAGCCCATGGTATTAAAATGGTATTTTCCCCATAGGCTTCACCTAAATAAAACTTTTTTTAAAGGTTTATGGAGTAAATATAAAAAGAGGTGTTATTTATTTACCATACCGCCAGTAAATAAAAAAAATATATACCCCTTGTACATTTCAAATGTTTACTTACAATACATTTATTTATTTACTATACTCCATGGTATTTGGCCCACAATATTTAGCCCATGGTATTAAAATGGTATTTTTCCCATAGGCTTCACCTAAATAAAATAAAATAAAGTTAAAATGTTTAAAGAGGTTTATGAAGTAAATATAAAAAGAGTTTTTATTAATTTACCGTACTCCAGTAAATAAATAAAAATATACCCCCTGTACATTTCAAATGTTTACTTACATTACATTTATTTACTTACTATACCCCCATAAATAATTTACCATAACTCTAGAGTATACTCCCCGTAAATAAATAAAAATATACCCTGGTACATTTCAAATATTTACTTACATTACATTTACACATGTGCCTTATACTCCAACATATCAAAAGTTTACATTACATCTACACATCTCCTTATACTCCAACATGACATATCAAAAGTTTACATTACATCTACAAAGTAGCAATTGTACTATGATAAGTAGAGCAATAATTATATGATTTTACACCTAGGTAATAGTATAATAATTTGTGTATTGGGTAGAAATTGTGCTGTGATAAGTAGAGCAATAATTATATGATTTTACACCTAGGAAATAGTTTAATAATTTATGTGTATTGGGTATAATTGGAGGTATTCCTTGCAATCACATTAGCCATGGGGCCATGGAAAACCTTACCAATCATGTAGAGATTAGAAGGGAGAACTCCCTACCTCAAATATTTCTTTGTGGTTATATTTATCTAAGTGATAAATGTGTTATGTAAAATGATTAAGGAATATAAATTTTGCTAACACAAGAGTTAATAATTGGGTGTATTTTTAAAATCTTGATGGTATGGGTTTGAATATGAGAGAGTGAGAAAATATATTCGTGATTTTTTCCAGCATTAAACTATTTTAATTGTTCAATCTAAATTTATCCTTTAGCTTAGACCAAGGAATATATTATCTAGATCCACTAAAAATGATGTCTAAGATGATCTTGATCCCTGTCCTAAAGAGAGCTAAGGCTGAAAATGTTGGTGTTTTGGCCAATGACATACTATCCTAGACTAGAATAGGTGACTACTAGATGTGGTGGAAATTAAAAGAAATGCCAAAGAGAAGTTGTTACCTATTCATATTATGAAAAGTTTGATAGCCTCCTAAAATCTTTAGATAATTTTAGACACAAAAGCTTTAGCTTGGGAAAGGATAAGATCTTTAACCTTTATGTCTGATCATAGTCCCTTTCCATCGGGAGCATTATGGGTATAGGAGCTCACCACCCGTTGTGATTGGAAGAGAGATGCAAGTATGCATGTTTATCATTTCTTCTAGTGGGTAATCCATTCTAAGGAAAGCATATTTATTAATACCAATCACATGTCGTATAGGTTCTTAGGGTTAGGTTGTAAGGGCATCACTCGGTGTTTACATTCATTGCATTTATTGTCCTCTCTGTCTATAAAATAAAGGTATATTACATCATGTAGATAAAGATTTTAAAAGTGATATAGTTCATGTTTTTGGATGGTGTTTTTTTTATGTAGTTTCCTTCTTTCAACCTTAAAAAAAAATGTAATTGAAGCTTCAATTTCATTTATTGTCATAAATTCCAGAAATCTGGTTTATGCAGAATTAGGAAATATATTCCACTTTTCAGAGTTTCTTTTCAATATGTATTGTCTTCCGATTTGATGATTTTATTTTATTTTCCAACTTTTAGCATATACATTGTTTGTTGTTTAGAGAGTGTTTAGGGAGTTTGATATTCTTGGTGTAGGGTATTTGTTCATAAAAATTGTAGATGTCTGTATTGTGACTTAAATTCAACACGAATACCTTTGTAATGATAGGAATGATTAAGATATTTTTACATGAGAGGGATCCAATTTTCGTTGATTGAACCACTAAAATTTCTATGGCTCAGCTAAGGCCTGTTGAATTTCCTGATCAAGACATTATCTGCATACAAAAAGATCTTTGTAGAGAGGAGCCTCAATTTTATGAGAAGTTGAGGCCCAATTTCAAAAAAAAAATTATTGATCTGCAAGAAATATCCCTCAAATTTGTTGGAAGAAAAAGGAACAACGTAAAAAGGATGCTGAAAACCTTAGTTCAAGACATAAAACAAGTCTGAGAACAGTTTTGGAAGCCTTGTATGGTAGAAAAGGCCTACTAAGTAGATTAGAACTTTACTTGATCAACAATGTGATCAGTCAATCAGGGAGTTGTTCACCTGAAATTTTTGTTTGCTTATAGAAAGTAGCAATTCTACTATGATAAGTAGAGAAATAATTATATGATTTTACACCTGGGAAATAGTATAATAATTTATGTGTATTGGGTATGATTGCAGGTATTCCCTGCAATCAGATTAGCCATGGGGCCATGGAAAACCTTACCAATCATGAAGAGATTAGAAGGGAAAAATCCTTACCTCAAATCTTTCTTTATGGTTATATTTATCTAAGTGATAAATGTGTTATGTAAAATGATTAAGGCATATAAATTTTGTTAATACAAGAGTTAATAATAGGGTGTATGAAATTACTCGAAGGCATGTGCGGGCTGCAAAAATGAACAATTCATAGATGTACACGTATACATACTACTTGTAGTTGTGTCATAGCACACACACATGCTATCAGATTTGTACTATACGTGGAAAAGTGAGTAACAATGGTTATTATTGTTGTGTAACCATTGAGAAGCTAGTGAAGGGATGATGTAACCTCCCATGAGGCACCACATGAAAAGGTGACATCATAGATGTTGATGCCATTCATACAGGTATAATGGATCATGTGAATATTGTACCTGTGTGATGATAGAGATTTAGTAAGAATTCCTTTAAATTTTGTTGATATTGTAAGTGGTTAACTCATGATACCTATATGAATAGAGGTGGTTAATACTTAGGTAGGCTATGGAAAAGGTGAGAGGCTTGAGACATGATATTACTTTAAAACTTTGATGCTTTCATGAAATAGAGCGCTTGTGTTGAGTTGGTTATGAGAAATTAACCAGGGTAAGTGAATAATTATGCCCGTGATTTGAAAAGGTATGACTTGTGTGAGACCAAGTTATTGTTGGACTTGGGAAAGTCCTTCACTTTTATTATTTTTGGCTAAAGAGGAAGGTGTATAGATGGTTGTGTAATAATTGGTCAAGCATTTGGATTGATACAAACCCTTGCAACTTCTTGAAAAACTACAAGCAACTAGAAATTGACCTTTCTCATCTAATGTCAAGATTTTATATTGAAGGAAGGAGACACTTTCTTTGTTAGTAGCCTAGCCAATTTTATATCATCCAACTCATCTCCTCTTGACCCAAAAGATAATCCACTAGTAGTTGTCAAACTAGATAACTTTTAACCCTATTGTTGCATAATGTTAGGACAAATTATGGATGTTAATTTCTTTCTTACAAGTGAAATTGAATTCTAATGGAATTAAACATAGAAAAATTATATGCAAAGATGACCCAAAAGATAATCCACTAGTAGTTGTCAAACTAGATAACTTTTAACCCTATTGTTGCATAATGTTAGGACAAATTATGGATGTTAATTTCTTTCTTACAAGTGAAATTGAATTCTAATGGAATTAAACATAGAAAAATTATATGCAAACTTGATATTGTCTGCAGGGCTGACAATTTATTCTCCTTCTATGAATGTGAAAGTTTAAAAATTGGATGCATGTTAACTGATTCTATCAAGTTGAAAATGCTAGAGTAAGAAGGTTGAATCTTGCTAAGTGTTTAAGCAGCTAGTTTCAAATGATGATTTCAGAAAATAGGTTGATTATGATTACCCTATTAGCATCGATCTACTATGTGTAGATGTAGGATGAAAACTATGACCAATATGCATATATGCTCCTAAATTTGCAAGCAAACTTACATAGATGTTAATTATGTTTTGTTATATATAACTAATAAAAATCCATGGATGCATGAACAAATAAAAGGAAAATAAACTAATTTTGTTGCACATCATATGGTATGATTGGGGTGAATGCATGAATATGGGTTACACTTTTGGGCCAAATGTGGTGATGAAATTTCAACTTTTTCCTCTTTTACTGAATTGAAGTCCTCAAAATTCATATGAATTTTGATTAGTAAAAAGACAAATTGTGGAGAATTATGTTGTTTTCCTAATAATATTGTTTAAAAAAAAATTAATGTCGTATAAGAGGTATGTGTGCGTTCATGTAGCATAATTTAGTATAAAATGTGTAATTTTTAATATATATATATATATAAGCATTATCTACATGTACAGAGCTATGTTTTTCATGTTATTTTTTTAATGCAAAATTACATTTTTTATTATATTTTGAAGTTGGCGAAGTAATATTTCAATTCCATTTTGCAGACACATGTGTTCATGTAAAGTTTTTTTCAACTATTCAAATAAATTGAAAAACCCAATGTACTCTTTTGAAGAGGATTTGTAAACAAACATAGTGGTATTTTTTTATTTTTTTTCATTATGTATATTTTATGATATTGATCTTGTATTCAACTTCTTTAAAATTGTTCAAAAGAAATTCAAGCATTATGTTTAAAAGAAATTAGATGAAATATATCATATGAATTTGAAAATTTTAGACTCATATGCCATTGGATAGAGGATTCCTTCATGAATCCAACATAATGAACTATGCCACCTAAGAAAAATTTATTTCATGAGTCTAACAGGGTAAAAAATGGTGTTTCAAGAAATTTTGTAGAAGGGGTACTGAAATTGTGGATTTTAGAACTTCAGAGACTCAATCGAGAATTTAAATTTCAAATTCAAATAGCTAGATCGAGTGTTTTGTAAACCCTCGATCAAGCCATTTATGTCATTAATAAGGGCTCGATCGAGCTATTTTGTGAATCCCATAATTTAGATTTTAGAATCAGTAAAGATCTAAAATTTAATTTTTTACCACCTTTTAAAATTCCAAGTTTTATTATAATTTTTTATTATTATGTCATGTAGAAATATTATTAAATTTAAAATTAATATTAAATCATTATTATTATTATTATTATTATTATTATTAAATTAAATTATGAAATCTAGTATTACTCTAAAAAAATTAATATTTATATATTTTAATGTTAATATTAAATTTATTAATTTTGGATCAATATAATATTATTAACATTAATATAATATAAAATTTGTTATATTATAATATATACTAGCACAACCACATTAATAAATGTGGTTGATATATGTTGTAGTCATCAACAAAAGATTCATACAATATCATAAAATATACATAATGAAAAAAATTCAAAACATACAACTATCTTTGTTTACGACTTCTCTTCAAAAGAGTACATTGGGTTTTTCATTATTTAAATAGTTGAAAAAAACCTTACACGAACACATGTGTGTGCAAAATAGAATTGAAATATTAGAAATGGGATTATAAATCACCATCTACACTGAAATCAATGCATTTGTGTATAAAAACTTTCTGTGAAAATCGCATGTAAGAAATTGTTGTCGACGTGTTTCGAACCAACCAGTGTGGTTCATCATCAGGAATGAACCACACTGGCTGGTTCAAAACACGTCGACAAAATTTTCTTACATGTGATTTTCATCGAAAGATTTTATACACATTTTATGGATCATTGAAGCCAAATTACTAATATTAATGCATCTACTGTAAGAAATATTCTTCCCCCTCTCCCCCCTCCATATATATCCATATGTCCCTCCATATCTCCTTCTTTGTCTCTTTATCTCACCCTCACAAACACACACTGTCCCTCACTCCATATTTATCAATCTATTTGTCCCTCCCTCCCTATTTCCATCTATTTCTTCTTTCTCGTCAACTTCCATCTATATCTATATCTCGCTTTGTCTCTCTATATCAACCCAACAACATACACTCTCTTTCTCCAATATATCTATCTCTCTCTCCCGCCCTCCCTCTCTCTTCCACTTCCCTCCCTCTCCCCCGCTTCTATCTCTCTTCCCTCTTGCTATCCTCTCTCACTCTCCCTCCATCTTCCTTTTCACTCCTTCTCTCTCTCTCTCTCTCTCTCTCTCTCTCTCTCTCTCTCCAACTTTCTTACCTCCCTCTCTCACCCTCTCCATCTTCATATCTCTCCCTCACCCCCCCACCTCTCCTCTCTCTCTCTCTCTCTCTCTCTCTCTCTCTCTCTCTCTCTCTCTCTATTCACCTTCTAACGTTGTCACTATATACCTCTCTCTCTCATTCTCTCCCCCATTCTCTCCATATCTTCTTCTTTGTCTCTTTATCTCACCCACAAACACACACTCTCTCCCCATATCTCCCTTTTCACTCCCTCTATCTCTCCACTTGTTACTCTTTATGTCTTTCTTCTTCCCTCCCTCCCTCCCCATCTAGCTCCATCTCTCTATCCATCTCTCTCTCCCCCTCCAACTCCATGTCTCTGTCCCTTCGTCTATCCCAATCCAGCTCCATATCTCTATCCCTCCCTCTCTCCTGTTGTCTCTCAAGTCCCCTCTCTTTTCATTCCTCTCTCTCCCTTTCTCTCTTACCTCCCTCTCTCTTCCCCCATCACTCACTCTCTCTCTCTCCCTCTTTCCCCTATAATTTATTTAATATATTTCAAACATAATTTTATGTTGCAAACATATTATACTCGTTATTATTTTAAAGGAATATATTTAATACTTGGAACAGCGGTGTCAAATAATTCTTAATTAAGTTTCTACATAGAGACTAAACGCTTCTTGAATGAAACAAATCAACAATAATATTGTATGTGAGAAGATGATGGATTTCCATGAAACAAAGTCTGTATTTGGATGGGGAGAGGTAGACTCCAACTTTAATCAGGATGCAACGTGTTAACACAAAGCCCACTCGAATGTTCCAAATCTGAGTTCGTTTCAAACATTGGTATGTTGAGATTTTAAACATATTTTAAATTTAATAAACCTACGAAGTCATTTGTAGGTATAAATTTGAAAATTGATAAAGTTCTAGATTTGAAAATTAATATCATATTATTTCATCTTAATTTGGTGGTAAGAGTGATTGATTACACATAATCACATCCATGGAGTCAAAGTAGATGAAAAGGTAAAAAAAGGTAGAAAAAAAAATGCAGGAGAAATAGAAATCAAATCTAAAAATCAATCCAAATCAATCCCAATTCGTTGACACTCAAATTCTTTCCAACAAATATTATTTTCCACTTTCAAACAACTCCCTAAATCATTTCTCACAAATATTATTTCACGCTTCCCACAATCATAGAGATGTTTCTCACAAATATTATTTAACTCTTCCCATAATCACAAAGATGCTTCCTCACAAATACAATTTGACACTTTGTTTGTGTTAAATTTATATATTTAGGTAGAGAAGTGATTTTTCATTAGGGCCGACATTAGATTAATTAGATTAAATTTTAATTATTAATTATTAAACATTACTTTTACGTTTAAGTTTACTTGTTACGTGAGATAGAGAATGCATATAGTGTACTCAAATACCAACTCACCCTATCCAAATTTATTAAATCTAATAATATTAATATTATAATATATTAATGTGAATATTAGAATTAATAATAATAATATTAATATTTTGATATTAATATTAGGGTTAATAATGTTTTTTTGGCATGGTATTAATAATAATTTGGCCAATGGTATCTCGATCAAATATACCCCTTATACATTTCAAATGTTTAATTACATTACATTTATTTATTTACCATACCCCCATGGTATTTGGCCCACTGTATTATCCCATGGTATTAAAATGGTAGTTTTCCCATAGGCTTCACCTAAATAAAACTTCTTTTTAAAGTTTTCTTTAAATATAAAGAGGTTTATGAAGTAAATATAAAAATAGTTTTAATTTCTTTAGCATACCCCAGTAAATAAATATACCCCTTGTACATTTCAAATGTTTACTTACATTACATTTATTTACCTACCATACCCCCATAAATAATTTACCATAACTCTAGAGTAAGTATAAAAATATATCCATAACTCTAGAGTAAGTATAAAAATATATTTTATTTATTTACCATACTCCCCGTAAATAAATAAAAATATACGCCCAGTACATTTCAAATATTTACTTAAATTACATCTACACATGTGCCTTATACTCCGACATATCAAAAGATTACATTACATCTACACATCTCCTTATATTGTCACATATAAAAAGTTCACATTATATCTACAAAGTAGCAATTGTACTATGATAAGTAGAGAAATAATTATATAATTTTACACATGGGCAATAGTATAACAATTTATGTATATTGGGTATGATTGGAGGTATTCCCTGCAATCAAATTAGCCATGGGGCCATGGAACCTTACCAATAATGTAGAGATTGGAAGGGAGAACTCCTTACCACAAATTTTTCTTTATGGTTATATTTATCTAAGTGATAAATGTGTTATGTAAAATGATTAAGGCATATAAACTTTTCTAATACAAGAGTTAATAATTGGGTGTATGCAAGTACTCGAAGGCATGTGCTGGCTGCAAAAATGAACAAGTCATAGATGTGCATGTATACATACTACATGTAATTGTGTCATAGCATACACACATGCTATCAGATTTGTACTATACGTGGCAAAGTGAATAACAATGGTTATTGTTGTTGTGTAACCATCAAGAAGCTAGTGAAGGGATGATGTAACCTCCCATGAGGCACCACATGAAAAGGTGACATCATAGATATTGATGGCGTTCATACAGGTATAATGGACCATGCTAATATTGTACCTGTGTGATGATAGAGATTTAGTAAGAATTCCTTTAAATTTTGTTGATATTGTAAGTGGTTAACTCATGATAACTATATGAATAGAGGTGGTTAATACTTAGGTAGGGTATGGCAAAGGTATGAGGCTTGAGACATGATATTAATTTAACACTTTGATGCTTTCATGAAATAGAGTGCTTGTGTTGAGTTGGTTATGAGAACTTAACCAGGGCAAGT
Source organism: Pinus albicaulis (assembly GCA_034641835.2). NCBI lineage: Eukaryota > Viridiplantae > Streptophyta > Pinopsida > Pinales > Pinaceae > Pinus > Pinus albicaulis. The sequence continues at coordinate 1,072,569,281 of CM076582.1, read as the reverse complement.
GAATAATTAGGCCACTGATTTGAAAAGGTATGACCTATGTGAGACCAAATTATTGTTGGACTTGGGAAAGTTCTTCGCTTGTATTATTTTTGGCTAAAGAGGAAGGTGTCTAGATGGTTGTGTAAGAATTGGTCAAGAATTTGGATTGATACAAACCCTTGCAAATTCTTGAAAAACTAAAAACAACTAGACATTGACCTTTCTCATCTAATGTCAAGATTTTATATTGAAGGAAGGAGACATTTTATTTGTTGGTAGTTGTCAAAGTAGATAACTTTCTTTGTAAGTGAATAATTATGCCTGTGATTTGAAAAGGTATGACCTGTGTGAGAAAAAATTATTGTTGGACTTGGGAAAGTCCTTCACTTGTATTATTTTTGGCTAAAGAAGAAGGTGTCTAGATGGTTGTGAAAGAATTGATCAAGTATTTGGATTAATACAAACCCTTGCAACTTCTTGAAAAACTACAAACAACTAGAAATTGACCTTTCTCATCTAATGTCAATATTTTATATTGAAGGAAGGAGACACTTTATTTAATAATAATTCCTTTAAGTCTTATATCATCCAACTCATCCTCTTACCCAAAAGATAATCCACTAGTAGCTATGAAATTAGATAAATTTTAACCCTATTGCTGCATAATATTAGGACAAATTATGGATGTTAATTTCTTTGTTACATGTGCAATTGAATGCTAATGTAATCAAACATAGAAAGATTATATGCTAACCTGATATTGTTTGTAGAGCTGGAAACATATTCTCCTTCTATGAATGTGAAAGTTTAAAAATGGGATGCAGTTAACTGATTCTATCAAGTTGAAAATGATATAGTAGGAAGGTTGAATCTTGCTAAGTTTTTAAGCAGCTGGTTTCAAATGGTGATTTCAGAAAATAGGTTGATTATGATTACCCTATTAGCATCAATCTAGTATGTGTAAATGTAGGATGAAAACTATGACCAATATGCATATATGCTCCTAAATTTGGAAGAAAAATTACATAGATGTTAATTATGTTTCATTATATATAACTCATAAAAATCCATGGGTGCATGAAAAACTAAAGGGAAAATAAACTAATTTTTGTTGCACATTATATGGTATGATTGGGGTGAATGCATGAAGATGGGTTACACTTTTGGGCCAAATGTGGTGATGAAATTTTACCTTTTCCCTCTTTTATTGAATTGAAGCTCTCAAAATTCATATGAATTTTGATTCAGAGTAAAAAGACAAATTGTGGAGAATTATGTTGTTGTCGTAATGATATTGTTTACAAAAAAAAATTAGTGTCCTATAATATGTCAATTTTCCATTAAATAAAATTCTTGTCCTTGCAAATTTTCACACATCTTAAGAGGTATGTGTGTGTTCATGTAGCATAATTTAGTATAAAATGTGTAATTTTTAATATATATATATATGAGCATGATCTACATGTAAAAAGCTACGTTTTTCATATTAATTTTTTGTATGCAAAATTATATTTTTTATTATATTTTGAAGTTGGCCAAGTAATATTTCAATTCCAAATCAATTCCATTTTACGGACTCGTGTGTTCGTGTAAGTTTTTTTTCAACTATTTAAATAAGTTGAAAAACCCAATGTACTCTTTTGAAGAGGATTCATAAACAAAGATAGTGGTATTTTTTGAATTTTTTTTCATTATGTATATTTTATGATATTAATTTTTTATTCAACCTCTTTAAAATAGTTCAAAAGAAATTCAAGCATTATGTTTAAAATAATTTAGATGAAAATAATCATATAAATTTGAAAATGTCAAAATCATATGCCATTGGATAGAGGATTCCTTCATGAATCCAACATAATGAACTGTGCCACCTAAGGACAATTTATTTCCTAAGTCTGCTAGGGTACAAAATGGTGTTTCAGGAAATTTTGTAGAAGGGGTACTGAAATTGTGGATTTTAGGAAAGCACTCAATTGAGCGTTTAAATTTCAAATTCAAATAGCTCGATTCAGTGTTTTGTAAACCCTCGATCAAGCCATTTATGTCGTTAATAGGGGCTCGATCGAGCCTCTATAAAAAAATTGTGAATCCCATAATTTAGATTTTAGAATCAATAAAGATATAAAATATAAGTTTTTACCACCTTTTAAAATTCATAATTTCATTACAATTGTTTTTACTATGTCATGTAGAAACCTTATTAAATTTAATACTATTATTATTATTATTATTAAATTAAAATATGAAATCTGGTATTAATCTAAAATATTTAATATTTATATATCTTATATTAATATTAAATTTATTGATTTTGGATCAATATAATATTATTAACATTAATATAATATAAAATTTGTTATATTATAATATATACTAGCACAACCACATCAATAAATGTGGTTGATATACGTCGTAGGCATCAACAAAAGATTCATATCTAACTCAATATGTTAATTTTATTTAACCTATTTTTTATAAATCTAAAATAATAAAATACATAATATTTTTAAAATCTTGAGGTAATCATATCCTAAATCTACCTAAATAAATAAAACCCAAACAGTTTCAATTGGAAGACATAAAGTTCTCTATGTATCTCTGATGGAGGTAGCTGGAACATTAATATTTTGGAAAATTTTAGATAATATTTCCATGGAAAATTATCATTTTCCCTCCAGGTGAATGTACAATAGACATTTGAAATATTTGATTTTAAATATGCATTATATAAAAAATAAATTGTTGTATGACATTAAAATTTAAAAAAAAATTATTTAAACATAACATTTTAGTTGTCAAATTATTTAAAAAAAAATTGTAATATAGAAGAGAGAGAGTGGGAAAGAAGGGTAAGCAAGAGAGAGAGAGGGGGACACAAATATGGAGAGAGGGAGTGGAGGAGAAAGAGATGGAACTCAAGAGATGGAGTTGGAGGAAAATATAGGGAAGGAAGAAGTTCAAGACATATAGTGAGATCAAGGTGGGGAGAGAGAGAGGGAGTGACAAGGGAGAGATGGAGAGAGAGTGTGTATGTTTGGGGGTGAGATAGAAATACAAAGAAGGAGAGATGGAGAGAAGGGGAAGAGAGAATGGGAAAGGGTGGGAAATAGTAAATAGAGTTTTAGGACGAAGCGAGAGAGAGAGAGAGAGAGAGAGAGAGAGAGAGAGAGAGAGAGAGAGACGAGGGGGAGAGACATAGGGAGGTGGGAGAGAAATGAAGAGAGAGATGAATTAAGATGAAGGGAGAGAGAGAGGGTGGTAAGAAGAAAGACATATAGAGAGAGAAAGGTGGAGATCAAAGAGAGAGAGGGATTGACAAGGGAGATGGAGAGAGATGGGGAGAGGAAAGTAGGAGGGAATAGAGATAGAAGGTGAGACAAATGGAGAGAGAGAGAGAGATGGATAAAAAATGTGTATGTTTGCGGGCTGATATAGAGAGATGAATAAGGACATGCATAGGGAGATAAAGATATAGATGGAAGGGGGAGAGACAGAATAAGAGAGAGATAGGGAGAGGGAAGGAGAGACATATAGAACTGAAGAGAGGGAGTGTATTTGTTTGTTGGGTGATATAGAGAGACAGAGAAGGAGAGATGGAGGGAGATATCGATATATATGGAGGAGGGAGAGAAAGGGTATACAATTGTTTACACTAGATGCATTGATTTTAGTGTACATATGCTTATTTCTAATCCTATTTGATTTCTTACATTAGATGCATTTATTTCTAGTGTGTAGATGTGGATTTTTTATTCTATTTCATTGCTTTCATTAGATGCATTAATTTAATTAAAGATGTTAATTCCTAATACTATTTGATTGAGATTGCATTAGATGCATTGATTTCAGTTTAGATGTTGATTCCTACTAATATTTGATTTCTAGCACTAGATGCATTGATTTCAGTGTAGATGTTGATTTTGAATCTTATTTGATTTCTTGCAACATTAGATGCATTGAAATCAGTGTAGATGTAGATTTCTAATCCTATTTTATTGTTTTCATTAGATGCATTGATTTCAGTGTAGATTTTAATTTCTCATCCTATTTGATTGATTGCATTAGATGCATTGACTTTTGTGAAGATGATGATTTCTTATTTGATGTAACCATATGCACTGTGTACATTAATTTCAAGGTAATTAGTTTAACATTGTGTATTGATTTCAATGTAAGCACAAAAAAATTATTGACGACGTGCATTATTACTAAGATTTTGTAGATAGACTCAAACAAAATAAAATAAAATAAAACTTGTATTTGTAAATTTTACATCTCCACATATTTTAAAATTGAATATAACTTCTTCTTTTTTCTAAGTATGTCTAAATTCTATTATGTATAAAAGTACTAGTACAAAACTGCACCAGCGTCAGCTAGGGAAGCCTGAACGCTGTGCTTGATAGTCAAGCAAGACAAGCATAATCGGGACTGCCCAGAACGGGAAACCAGTCCATTGACCCATAATGTCTGAGCTGCCCAAGAGGGAAACCGACTTTAAATTTACAAAAAACAAAATGAAACTGTAGCTGAAATAAGTAAACTGCCTGTACAGCAAAGCAGTATAGCTAAGATGCATATAATTTCGACTAGAACTGAAATAAACCTGGAAGCTAAAGCAACTATGATCCATGAGTAGGAGAGGGGTTTTCTTCCACAATTTTGCAGGTGAACATCTCACTGCTGTTCTCCTGATTTTTCACCACCCGCGCGCTCTGTCTCCATGGAGGGCCCGTGCTGAGGAGCAAAGAGGCCAGGGCTATCACGAGGGGAGCTGTTGCTGAAGGAGGGAGCTGGCATAGTCGAGGAGCTAGGTGGAGCGAAATTACGGACTTCTTCCCGCAAAGTCACAGTAATAAACGTGGTAAGAGTGGCATCACAAGACGTGCAGTCAAACCTCAGCTCAGTGCGTTGAGAAGTTTGACGAATGGAGGGCCGAAGAGAGCTAACACCGGCGGGAGGGACATGGGGAGCAGGCGGGGCAGAGATGGTATCGGGAGAAATGATAGAGGCGATCTCAGACGTAGAAATGGAAGAGGGAGGCACACATTGATGAGAAAGCCGACCACGAGTGGAGCCCCTTCGTGCTCTCATGCGCTCGGGAAGGCGGAACATGATGTTCAATTCAGAACCTGGCTCAGCAAGATTTCCCAAGCAGGCAGAGGGAGAAAGAGAATTCTGGACACCACCTACCTGAACAGAAGAAGCCGGAGCGAAGCTACTGTGACCACGAAGCAAAACAGTAGAGGGGGTAGCAGAATTACCTGACTGAGCAGTGGAGGCAGAGTACCAAATTCGTCGATTACACCAAGGACTGTGAGAGAAATGACAATTTGGAGCCGGTTCGAAACAAGCCACGATCCAGCAGCGCTTTCCTGTATTGGTTTTGATGGATGCTTCAATGCTTGCAGGCGAACAGTTCACATGCAAAGGCGGAGGAGAGCAGAGGCCGCCCACTCCACCATTCAAATCGCTGCGGAAACTACCCATGCCAAACACAATCGCCATGTCCAGGAGACGAGTGAGCCATCCAAGATAATAAGAATTCGCCCCGGGTGAGTAATTAATACAGTAGTTAATGGCAGTACCGGGAGCCACATGGGCTGCACCGGCGAGGTCCATCGGGAAGTGGACTGAGTGCCACGTTCCATGATGGCTTTTAATCAGCCGCATCACGTGAAAATTGAATATAACTTATTTCAAACCTATTTGTCTTTTTTAATTGAACCTTGAGAAAAGAAATTGATTGAAATACTTAAAAAAATTGTCTATGCAATAGTATATGGGCGGGTCACAAAAAATTTCATATATATATATATATATATATATATATATATATATATATATATATATGGATGACTTTGTAATTCAAATAATTTATTTTTAAAATTGAGTTGTAATAACATACATGTTAATTTCACTAAAAGGCACTTTCTACAGGCCAATATGAAGCATGGATGTAAGTATTTCCATGTTCAATATTAAATTAATAAATGATACATTTTAGTTCATTTTAAATATCAAAGTGACTTGCATCAGAACTTAAGATTGTACTTACTTGATTGCTTGCACTAAATTCATTGATTTCAATGATTATGGTGATGTTATAATATTAATACAAATCCATAAACTAAAATAGTGAATACATGTATCAACAAATTATCCATATGAAAATATATAATGAACATCCATAAATTGAAATAATAAGCATCCATAAACTAAAATAATGTTCATGTACATCCATAAATTTTCCATGTATGAAAATATACAAATTGTGTATCACATGTGAATGTGCCCTATGAAATAACCATAAAAATATACAAACTATCCACTCTAAGTACCACTAGAACTCCTATGTGAGTTCTGCAATGCAAAGTAAGTGTCCATAAGCTGGTACTGCAATATAACACATTCAAATTCAGAATAATTAGATCATTATTTGTAAAAAATAAATGATATGGAAATAAATGATTTTGAACCACATTTTTAAATACATATACATGAATATACTAACCTCATTTGAGTCCAAATGCAAGTTAGACAGGATGGGGTCAAATGAATCTAGGTTTGGTGTTCCCCTAGCCATGGCCCAATGATTGGGTCCTGCATTGTTGGACTTGCATCATCAGTTCCTTTAAACCCATCATCCCAATCATTTGTCCTGTTAGACGGATAATTCGTTCTTGCGGACAAGACAGTCATCCCAAGTGTCCTACGGACAGCTAGCAACAAACATGACAGATGCAAATTGCATTCTATAGATTATATGTAATTTAGAATTTTATATGATGAAGAAAGGACCTACCTATGATCCCATGCTAGTTGAATTATTCTTTCCCGACGCTCCAAGAAGTCACCTCGAAATACCTGCAAGAAAATACATGGAAAAGAATCAAAAGCACCTCCAAAATATACTAATTCACAAATCACAAATCTATCTTAATGATCAAGGAATCTAATAAATAAGTCATTCAAGTAAATACACAAACAACTTATTGAGAAAACGATATTCATATGTATTATCTTTAATAAATAAGAGCCTTACAACCGTGTCCGCCTTGTTGTCGTACAGGCCTTCCTGGGGTCCAGAACAGGCGTTTCCTCTACTCTGACAAGCTTTGCACTCTCTCAGCTAAAATGCACATGGGTGTGTAATCATTCCCACATAATGACCAATTAAGAGAGTCTGAATTTCTACAGCATTTCTCCTCAAAAATTATCAAAGTCTAACTCCCAATCTCAGTCAATCGATACCCTTGAAACTGAACCAAAGCTTCAATTTATAGGAGAAGGAAAGTGGTTACAGCTCCAAAATGGAAGGGATAGAGTCCCCTTATCAAAGGATTAAGTTCCAAAATCCAAGGAATAGGCTCCTTTAATGAAGGGATGAATGTTCATGATAATGGAGGGAGTGAAGCTTCGACAAGATAACACCTTCTAGAAGCTTCCAGCTAGGAGAATATTCAACCAGCTGGGCTTCTAGAAATTAATTTTCCGCTCATTTTACCTTTTACGGGGGTCCGTAGTTTTAATACACACAACGTGTGGTAGGTACCGCATTTTTCTTTCACAAAAGGTGTGGTACCATAGGTAATAGCTAGGAAAAGTGTGGAAATAGGGTTTTTTATGATTTTTACAAGCTTTTCTCCAAATCCAAGACTTATTTTAGGAACTTTATGGTTGTAGACTTCGAAGGGAGCATTATATAGGTAATGATGAGCCCATATAGACAGTTAAAATGTCATGGTGACAAAATAATGTGTAATGTAACATGTCCATATAACAGTGGCATCAATGTCACTCTGCATATGGACTGTGTACATAATGACAAGGACAAATTATAAGTAGTCTACAAATTAATTAGGATATATTTGTAACTTAAAAAAAAAAACATGTTTAAATCTTAGGAATAAAAAAGTTTACCTCAATTGTTTCTCCATGTGGTTGTACATAGTGACTCTCCTCCACATTAGTGAACATATGAGGTGGAGGTGGAGGTGGAGGAGAATCCATGGAAACATGCTCTTGTCGAGGATGGCCCGATTGATCAATTGCCCCCTTAGATGACCTCATAAGCTCATCCATGTAGCTAGGATGTGCCTACATGTTATCATGAACTTATTAATATAAATGTGATCTGATACGAACTAGAAATTAATATAAATAATTATGCATAATTTGACAATAAGAGTCAAAAGTTTTGTGTGTGTGTGTGTGTGTGTGTGTATATATATATATATATATATACTTGTTCTCCAGGTCACTCAGGTTGTGCACCATCCAAGTGTCATGAAATTATTTTCGTAAATATAAAAAGTATGAAATTATTCTAGAGTATAGATTCACATCAAATCGTAAATCAACATATACACTAAAATCAATGCATCTAATGCAAGAAATCAAATAAGATTAGAAAACAACATCTACACATAAATCAATGCATCTAATGCAAGTAATCAAATAGGATTAAAAATCAACATCTACACTCAAATCACTGCATCTAGTGCAAGGAAGAAAATAGGATTAGAAACCAACATATACACTAAAATAAATGCATCTAGTGCATATACTTCTCACATTTACATTTACCTGTTAAGTGAGATAGACAATGCATATAGTGTACTCAAATACCAACCTATGTGATCCAAATTTATTAAATTTAATAATATTAATATTATAATATATTAATGTGAATATTAGAATTAATAATAATAATAATATTAATATTTTGATATTAATATTAGGGTTAATAATGTTTTTTTGGCATGGTATTAATAATAATTTCACTAATGGTATTTCGTGCTTCACCTAAACAAAATTCTTTTTTGAGTGTTCCTAAACATAAATAGAATCATGGAGTAAATATCAAAAAGTGTTTTGATTTACAGTTATTTATTTACCATGCCGCTAGTAAATTAAAAAAAACAAATATACCCCTTGTACATTTCAAATGTTTACTTACATTACATTTATTTATTTACTATACCCCATGGTATTTGGCCCACGGTATTTAGCCCATGGTATAAAAATGGTATTTTTCCCATAGGCTTCACCTAAATAAAACTTTTTTTAAAGTTTTCTTTAAATATAAATAGGTTTATGGAGTAAATATAAAAAGCGGTTTTATTTACTTACCATAACCTGTAAATAAGTAAAAATATACCCCATGTACATTTCAAATGTTTACTTACATTACATTTATTTACTTACCATACCCCCATAAATAATTTTACTTACCATACCCTCCTAAATAATTTACCATACCTCTAGGGTAAGTATATAAAGATATTTCCCAGTAAGTAAATAAAAATATACCCTCAGTACATTTAAAATATTTACTTACATTGAATTTCTCACATTACATCTACACATGTGCCTTATACTCCGACATATCAAAAGTTTACATTGCATTTCTCACATTACATCTACACATCTCCTTATACTTAGACATATCAAAATTTTACATTACATCTACACATCTCCTTATACTTAGACATATCAAAATTTTACATTACATCTACACATCTCCTTATACTGGGTTGTAGAGTGCCTCGCGCATTATGTTTATGTCAAAGTTATATATGTTATGTTATGTTATAATTAGATATAGTTAAATATTATATATAATTAAGTTAAATTTTTTGTTATGTATAGTGACATGATATATATATATATATATATATATATAGTAAACTGAATAATTCCCGATCTAGAATCTCTTTTGGGACAATACCTTCTGGTTGGGACAATATTTGATCTGCTATGCCTAGATAATAATTACACACATAGTTAAGGGATGGTTCAGATCCAACCATTTCAAATAAGGTTTTACCCTTTACTCTGGAAACTCAAATATCCTCAATAATAGGTAGATCCCAAACACGATCTTACTTTTAATCTTACAGGATTTCTAATACCTACAATTATAGATACTTTACAATCCAGGGATTATCATTATGAGGATATTTGGCCCGAAGATGTAATTCACAAGGGTTACGATCGAGACTAGTAAGTCCATCGGTCCAAACAGTGGTCTATGTACCAGTGGAAGATTCAGAAGCTACTACTACACCCATTTCCTTAGGTGACACCCCAGGTTGAGGAGTTACTCGGAATGCTGCCAAGATATCTGTTTCTTGGTATATATATACATATATATATATGTATATATATACATATATATGTGTGTGTGTGTGTGTGTGACTAAAGCTAGTGTCGGGTTCAAAGTTGGTGTTAAAGATTAAAGATTAACTTATTATACTCCTGAATATCAGACCAAAGATATATATATATTCAACTAATCGTAATATATTTATTATTAAAAAAATATTTAAAATATAAATTAATTTAAATTTAAAATAATAAAATAAAATATTTTTCCTTTTTTTATAAACAAGGTTCACCATGAGAAACCATATTCATCATGTCAATTTCAAGCTCCTAATTTACTTATTTGTTGTTTTAGTTTCATTGTTTTCTATTTTGGGGTATATTTTCGGTCAAATTTGTTAGAAATTTAAAATGAATCTTAAATAAAAAATAAAAATAAAAATAAAAAATTGAAAATTTACTACACAAAGTTCCTAAAGAAAAACTTTAAAACATAAAATAATTAGAAAGTAATATTGTTACCATTCAAAATCATAAAATATGCATTTAATAAATAAAACATTGCCATAAAAAGTTTAAAACCTAAATTATAGTTTTTTTTTGGCCTGGTTTTATAAGTTGTTTTGAATGGTTTTTTGAATGGTTTTTTGTGGTTTTCTAGGTTGGTTTTGTGGTTTTCTAAGTTTTTTTGAAGGGATTTTTTGTGGTTTTCATGGTTTTTGTATGGTAAGTTTTTTTTTTTTCAAACTAATTTTTTTAATTAAAAAAAGAACAAAAAGATAAAATACCTACCTTCGTTTGAGCCTCTAGCACATTGGAGGGGTCATTGGAAAGATTAGTTTAAATGCTCCATTCTCCAATTGCTTGATCAAACTCTAATACTCTTGGTTGAGATACCTAAACACTCTCGTTCGAGCTCTAAAATGTATTGTGGTCTGTAAAAATGGTGCGCACAAACCACATGCAGGGAATTTAATAGGAAAAAATGGCTTGATCAATCCTAATGCTCAATCGAGCATTAGATCTCGATCGAGCCCTATAGCTCAATCGAGGGTTTGTTTTGAACCTTTGATCGGGTCGTTTTTTTAGTGCTCGAGGGGCTCGAACGAGCCATATTTTTCTCCACCTAAATGCGGCATCTCTTTCCAAAAAGCGTAACCTAGCTCCATGCTATCACCCATCGCTGACAGTGCCATGGAAGTTAGATCCAGGATATTGAATCAATTTTGGGACTATTTTACTTGATGATTGATGTGTTATGATTTTGAACTTTAATTCTACGATCTGATTTATGAATATCCATGGCCATGTTGTTTTTGTGTGCGGTTTTCCTATATGACTGTGATTGTGGATTTTATTTTTTCTTTTGCGATGTTGCCTTTGACTTTACCTCTTGCATTTCTTGTTGATTTTGTAATTGTCCCTTGATTTACATACTTGGGGGCCTTGGGCAAGAAGTTTGGTTGGAAAGAGAGCCACATATTTATGAGGAAGAGGTAATGTATAGTTTGCATGGATAAGAACATGATGAGGAAAATGTAGCATGGTATACCATGAAGCAAGCTAGAAAAAATATGGCAACAGGCATATGCAAAATAAAAAAGGTAAGTGGAATGTCATATGATAGCCAAGTAGGTTGGTTAAGTCCATAGAAATTATGGACAAAATAATAGTAAAAGGGAGTTTTCTTAACCCTAAATTTATTTTCACATGTTCTTATATATTGTATACATGACTATGTTGATATGAAGATGCCATTTTGACTAACAAGTTTTGTCAAGGGTCATTCTTGTGGAAGAATGATGGAGACACACAGTACAACAAGGAAAAGACACGCAGGTGGAGCAAGTGCTTTGGAATCCTCTCATGTATTAGGTGGAGCTCAAATTGATTTATGGATTCTTGTATCGATTTGAGGGTGGAGGTATAAACCTCTGGATGCCCTTATTCTTTGTGTATATGTGCATATGGCATACATGTGTAAATGTGTATATGTTGTATTGTGTCAAATGTGTGTTTGATTTGTGTGTATGTGAAATCATGTTATGCATTCATGGTTTCCCACCACATGTATGTTACTTGTTTGGGTCTGTGTGTTATGTATTTTTTCTAGGTGGGGGCGGGATAACCTCTAGATTCCCAATATTTTTGTTGACAGAACACTGCTTGGTTTGGTAGTGACTAACTGGTATGGTGGTGCCCATAATTGTGCATGGGCTTCAAGGTGGAGGTGAGCCTCTGGACTCCCTTTTTTATTTGGAAACGAATCTAGCATGAATGTGGGGTGGGTACCTGGGCAGTTAGCCTAGAGGGTACCTAGAGCCCTAGAAAAACATGATTGTGATCAAATATGTCTATGGGGTGGGTACCTGGGAAGTTAGCCTAGAGGCTACCTGGAGCCCTAGAGCAATATGATTTTTGAGCTGGTACCTTTAAAAATATTTTGGAGGGTACCTAGAGCCTTGGAGACGCCACTTAGAATCAACACTTTGGTCGTGGAGGACATGTTATTGTCTGGGTGCTTGCCAAGATAGGAAATCGACCCCATGTGCATACGAAAAAAGAGGAGGTCATCAAATCAAGATAAGTACCAATGCTTTATTGATTTTCCAAAACTTCAAATTATGATAATGATTTATGATAGGTTGGAATTTTGAGCTGACCTAATGATACAATTTATTTTATGATTATTTGGCTTATGCACTAATTTTGTTTTTTGTAGGAATAATAGAAAATCCCAAATTCACTGCAAGGTTGTACACTGCTAATAAGGTATAATCTACATTCATTACATTCATTTTTATGATGAGACTCATGGAATATGTATGCTTATGATGCAAGAATATACATGAGATTAATTATAAGATGGATTAGAAACAATGTGAAAAATCCAAAAATTTCTAGAATAGGATCATTGTGGGACATTAGAACCAATGGTGTCCACTGATTTCCATAAGCATGTGATGACCTGTTTGATAGTATTGAGGAAGTGATATTCCTTGGTTTAGATACCCCTTCGATGCGAGGAAGCATGAAAGGGGGGGTGATCCGATTACTCAAAAGATCGTGAAACGGAGAAGGGAAGGCCGAAAAATAAATTGGTTTTTAGTCATGAGCATAGTTGGGTGGAGTTGGAAGCACATTGGGGGTGTTCTCGAAAACAATGAGCTCAGAATTTTTTGCTGAAGCAACAAGGAGTGAAAGGATAGCAATGTTGGCTATTGGAGGTAGGAAACACTCCAAGGAAAGGGAACAAACCCAAAATTGGATTGAATCAAAATATAGCAAAAAGGGGCTATGGGAAAATGGATAATTTTATAAAACAAAGGTTGTTGAGTGGCTAGACGAGCCATTATGCATATAAACTTTATTGTAGAAATATTAAATGAGTTGTATGTATAATTCTGATCCATATCAATTGTGTTGTACCTTCTAAGTAGTTATTGTGTATTTTATACGGTCATTTAACACTAAGGACAAATTTCCTCCAATGGGGAGGGGATTTTAATAGCCCGATCACTTTTTTCATTTGTAAAATAATTCTGAAATAATAATAATAATCATAATAATAATCATAATCATAATATGTACATGGATTGAAGCAAAAGGGACAAGAATTCCAGGGCTAAGGTGGAATGATAATGATTGTCTTGCAAGACTTGGAAAGAATGCAAAAAATTAATCAACAAATGACAAGGCTAACTAACATAAAATTATGGACAGATGGATAGTTGGGAAACATTTGATTAGCTCACTATGTTTTGGCCATACTAGAAACCCAACAAAAAAGGAAGAATTCGACAGGCTAAAGGGGGGATATGTGTTTTTACTATATAACCTCATGAGGAGCAGGAGGAAAACAAATGGGGGTGGACATCGCTGGTGGAAATTGATTGAATTTTGATCCCTACATCCAACTTGAGATAGAGTAGGAGAGAACTAAAGAGGGAATCATTTTTATTCATGTAGAAATTATGGCATAATAATTCCTTTTTTGGCCCCTAGAGCAGTTTCCTTATGCCCTAGATTCTAGATCAGGGTGGAAGTTACATGAGAGAGGCCCATTTATAGTCTATCTAAGGTTGAGAGGAAATTCAATATCCCTGCCTAGTTTCCTAACTTTTGTGGAGTTGGTTTCGGGACTGTCCTTATTGGAATTTTTGTTTTACAAGTTTTCCTCACCTAGATTAGGTTGGATTGAAATTTGAAATACATTGAGTAGTGGAGATTTTTAGCACAAGTTATGGGTTAACAACCCCTCATTTATAGCTTTGTAATGAGAGGTAAGCTGGTCTTGGCAGAACACACCTAATGCATGGGAAATTCCATAGCAATTGCCAATAAATACCTACAGACGATCCCTACCAGCAATAATAAGTTCACCTACAATTGTGATCGTCACACCATCAATTATATTTTTGAATATATTTGCAGTAAAAAATTTAATTTTGTTTTATTAAAACTTGAATTCATCACAAGTTTGTTAACATTGGGATTTGGATTGCAATGTGATACCATTATCATGTAAGATCTCGTGGGGACTCATAAATTTTCTATTGGATCCAACCCAATTCCATTGTTTTACTTTTGGGTGTATATTTTTTGGTCACTTTATGTCTTTATGGGAATTGAACTAGTGATTTCTCTCCAAGGATGCTCTTTGTTCCTTTGTTCAATGTATATGTTCCTAATTTACTATTTCCATTATTTATACCTTAAAAACGAAAAACCATATGAAGATGATGCATTGCTTATTATGTTTTTCTCATATATATGTGTGTGTGTGTGTGTGTGTGTGTGTGTGTGTGTGTGTGTGTGTGTGTGTGTGTCGTCCAACATCAGGACAAAAATTCTCCTCATTTGAAGAATGATGGGTGCTCTAGTATTCCATAAGCTATATACTTCTTCTTCCTTCTTGACGAACGTTATATTATAGATATTATTCTTTATTTCATCCAGTAACATGGATATAGAAGAACGAAAATACTTTCAAAATTCCAAAAGGTCTTCAAGATTTGGCCCACTACTCTTATTCAATGCCCTATCTTACACACATTTGATCTAGTCTTCTTGAGAAATACATTACTATATTTCACATGTTAGAATATTCCATTTAAAAATGTAGAGGTTGTCTATATTTCTCAAAATGGAAACCAAAGAAATTTCTAATCAATATAAATCTAATCCCTCTTGGTAGATTACAAGATTGGTTTATGTTGGAAGATTAAACTCCTTGCTTTAGCAACAGGTGAGTTCCACACATACAAAATTGATTCATTAATTTGATTTATTCTTAGTGAAAATTTGACTTATTTAAAGAAAAATTGATTCCCTCAATATAGAGTAATTTCTAAAAAAATAAACATATATCCTACTAAGACATTTCTCCAAATGACTTCCATCAATTACTGCACAAGCTTGCATATGCCATATATCACACTTAAGTGGAGATGCTATGCCAATTTAGTTCTAGTATTTGTGGCATCATAGTCGATTAGAAGCTCACAAATGTGTTAGAAGAGCATATTCAAACAGTTATAGGAATGGTTGGACCAGTGGATGATGCAATTATCCTATTTTTAGGTGGTGTGGGCTCCATAGTTGTAGCAACCCTTGTACACTAAACACTCGGGGACAAGATTCATTGTTTTTTTTAAATAGATAATGGAATTTTTAGGTGCAATTAGACAAATAGAAAGAGACTAATGAAAACATGAATTTATCTTCATTTTCCCATGACTTGTAGTGATGTGGCATAATTTTTTTCTTTATAAACTCAAAGCAGTAGCGAACCTTGAAGATGGGGAGGAATTGCCTACCTGTATTTTTAATAAATCCATAATAATATTGCCTCTCCTTGTCTACTAAACCTTGAAGATGGGGTAAGATTTGCATGCCCATATTTTTAATAAATCCATAATAATATTTCCTCTCCTTGTTGGTAACAATGAGACTAGACCTACTGGTCTATACTTATAGAGGATTGGATTTACATGACCAGACATATAAAATGTGGAACAGTTTCCCATAATGCCTTGATAGCTTACTCGAAATATTGGTCGATGTGACATTGAATAGCCATTCTTTTGCATTAAGTGTCATGTAATGTTAATTGGTTGACATGGGCTATTACACTTCCACATATTTAGATACCCATATACACATATATACAATGGTATTTGAGTTGTTGCTAGAAACATGTAACCAATCGGCCTGTAAGTTGAGATTAAAATTTGTTGACTCTTCTAAGAGCCTTGTTTAGATATTGGCTTTACCTTAAGATTTGTATAGAAAAGAATGCAAGAAGACTGAAATCTTCAAATTGTATCTCAATTATCCCTTGTTGGAATGTGTGGGTAACATGTGTTTGACATGTATAGTTGTATCATTTTTTTGTTTTTAAAACACTATCAGGTCTGTATATTACTAGTGTAGTCCCTTATTGTTGTTAATGTATCCCCCTTATTGTTATTTTTGTACCCCTGTAACCCCAATATTGTTATTATTTTTCCCTTACATTATTATTGTTAGGTCAGCTAGGATTATATTGTGACCCCATGGACTCCTATATATAGAAGGAGGTTTTTTCATTTGTATCATCCAAGAATTCTCCATTTATGTAATGTAAAGGAGGTTCCCCCCTTGAAGTGGCTTATTTATAAGGAATTGATCTATCTTTTCTTCTATTTTTGGAGCTGGTTTCATAACATTTGGTATCAGAGCTTTGGGATTCTACGGTTCCGCTGCGCCAAACAGGTCATCGTGGAATTTTCACCATAAATTTTTTTATCTGAATGTTGAGAAGCTGAAAATTTTACCATGCGAAGCCGAAATCCTAAGGAATGTCATGTAAAAATTTCAGATCTTGGTTCGCAACATTTTCGAAGATATGATCTGTGGAAGTTAGGGTTTTTTCAGGCTTCCGAATTTCATCTTAAAGAGGTGACCATGGAAAATTTGTCATAACTTTATCTCTAAGAATCGGATTGGAATTATGTAAAAAGTGGACAAAATTACACAAACTGTAGTTTCCTGTATGGAAATTTCATAGCCAAAGGAGGAAATAGTGACACGTGGCACATCGTACAAGTTCGCTCTACTGAACTCGTCCATAATTATGTCATTGTGGGAGATTGGGCATAACCTTTCCTTAAAGAATCCAAATCAGGTCAGACCTATGGCATTCGAAAGAAGATTCATAGGGATAATATAGGACCGAATTTCAAATATTGAAGATCCTAAATCATAGAGATAATTCAGTTTCAATATCGAGCTCCTCAAAAGCAAGAAAAAGGTGTGTATTTTTTTTCCGAATTGCATAAGACATGTTTGAAGAATCAATTTGAATTGATTCCAAGGGCATATTGTAGAAGATATATCAATATTCGGTTCTAAAATTCCCCCTAAAAATAACTTAACACCCATTAAGCCTTCATAAGGCTCTACTATGACTCATGAAGATGAAGAAGTGCAACATGACATATCAAAATTACATGATCAAGTGCACCAAATTTCGCTTCCGCAAAGAGCAACAAAAAATGAAATGAAAGTTTTGAAGAAAGGCATGGAAACTAAGATGGATGGTTTGAAGAAAGACGTGGAAGCTAAGATGGATGGTTTGAAGAATGGCATGGAATCTGGCATGGAGGTTGGCATGGAAGCTAAGATGGATGACATGGAAGCTAAGATTGATGAAAAATGGAAAACATGAAGAATGATCTAAAAGTAGACATGGCAGGTTTGACAAATTTGATACAAGAAATGTTTCCTAATGGAGAAAAGATAGTAGAGGAAACTCATGATGAGAAAAAAATAAATGTTAATCATGATTTCATAGACTCTAATGTTGGATGGAAGACCCACCATATTCCAAAGATCGATATGAGGAGGTTTGATGGCAAGGATATCGTAACATGGATACTACAGATGGAGCAATATTTTGATATCAATCATGTGCAAAACACACAAAGGGTACGCATTTCAACTTTATATTTAGAATAAAATACATTTGTATGGTATCGATGGCTTTGCTCCCGTAAAAAAATTGTCACTTGGTCAATTTTTATGGAGGAAATGATAACACATTATGAGGATACAAAGAGAAACACTTTTTTTAGCCAACTGATAAATCTCAAACAAAATGGTTCAGTGGTGGAGAACATTGAGGACTTCCAAAAATTGAATATAAGGGTAATTGATATTCCAGAGGAACATATGATTGATGTCTTCATAGGGACTTTAAAGGATAACTTCCAACATGAGGTTCACGTTTGGGAACCTGATTCATTGGATAAGGAATCCAGATTGGCAAGAAAAATTGAATGTAAAAGTAAAGCGACAAGGAATCTTACCACTCACATGTATAAAGATGGAAGTGTTGCTACTCCTATACTTCCACAACCTACAATATTGACACTACAAAAATTGGAAGAAAAAGAGCAAAATGGATTTGCTACAGTTGTGATAGAAAATACACTAAAGGTCATAAGTGTGTTGAGAAGAAATTATTTTATATAGACTGTGAAGAGGAGGAAGAAAATGAACAAGAAACTTCAAAATAAGAGGATATACACCAGGAACCAACCCTAGAAGAAGAAATGAGTCTGACCATATCGTGTAATGAATTGGCATGAATTACCACTCCTCAAACTCTCAAGAAATAAGGACATATCAAGAAGAAAAAGGTAATAGTGTTGATTGATTTGGGTAGTACCCATAATTTTATTCACTGTAAGGTAGCCAAGGAATTGAATTGTTTCCTATACCCAACACCATAATGTCAAGTGATGGTTGCAAATGGAGGAACTATAAATTGCTCTGGAAAATGCCATAATATCAAGCTAACCATGGGGGAATATGTATTGAATATTCGAATGCTTTCAATTCTAATTGGGGGTGTTGATGTTGTACTAGGAGTACAATGGTTACAATCTTTGGGGACGGTAGCTTTTAATTTTCAAGAAATTTTCTTGGAATATTTTTCGAAAGGAAAGGAATTCTAATTACAGGGTATCGCAAGGAACCCGGGAAATATAAAAAGCTTTAATGTCATGAAAAATATTTTGAAGAAACAAAAATGAGGCGTAATTGCACAATTATGCTCACTAGAAGTTCCAACATCAAAATCATCTATTTCTCCAAATCTCCAAAAAGTCTTGGACAATAATTCTAAGGTGTTTGAAACTCAGAAAGGACTCCCACATATTCATGATCATGATCATGCTATTCATTTTATTCCAGGAAGTGTTCTTCCAAACATCGGGCCTTATAGATATATCCTTATGTCCAAAAGAGCGAAATTGAACATATGATTGCAGAAATGTTAGAGGCTAGTATAATTCAACCTAGTCAAAGTTCTTTCTCTTATCTAGTAATGGTGCACAAGAAGGATGGATCATGGTGCATGTGTTCGGATTATAGGGAGCTCAATAAGCTCACTATTAAAGATAAATTTCCCATTCTCGTGATTGATGAATTACATGGAGCAATTTGTTTTACCAATTTGGATCTTCATTCAGGATATCATCAAATTAGAATGAAGACTGAAGATAATCCGAAAACAACATTTCGCACTCATGATGGTCATTATGAATTTTTGGTCATGCCTTTCGGCCTTACCAATGCACCTTCTACATTTCAAGGGTTGATGAATGCAATTTTCAAACCCTTCCTTAGAAAATTTTTGTTAGCATTTTTTGATGATATACTAATCTATAGAAAGTCTTGGAAGGATCATATTCAACATGTTGACAGGGTGCTCAAACTATTGGAGGAGAAACAATTATATGCAAAAAAATCCAAATTTTACTTTGGAGTACAAGAGGTGGAATATTTGGGTCATATTGTATCTTACGAGGGTTTTAAGGTAGACCCTAACAAAATTAAAGCCACTAAGGAATGGAAATTCCCCACAACCATAAAGAAGTTGCGAGGATTTCTCGAGTAACATGGTATTATCGCAAGTTTGTTAAGAATTATGGGAGAATAGCAACACCTCTAACAACATTATTGAAGAAATATGCATTTTCATGGACTCCTGAAGAAACTAATGCCTTTGAACATCTTAAAGAGGCAATGTGCCCAGGACTGGTCTTAGCTACACCAAACTTCACAAAAACCTTTATCACGGAATGTGATGCCTCGAGAAATGGAATTGGTGTTGTTTTAATGCAAGAAGGAAGACCCATTGCTTTTCAAAGTAGTCCAATCAAAGGAAAGTATTTACAGAAAGCTATTTATGAGAAGGAAATGTTAGCAATACTGCATGCACTAAAGAAATGGTGGCCTTACCTAATGGGAAGACACTTCAAGGTAAAAACTGATCATGATAGTCTTAAACACTTTTTGGAACAAATACTATCTTGAGAAGAGCAGAAAAAATGGGTCACAAAGATGTTGGGTTATGACTTTGAAATAATCTACAAAAAAGGGAAGCTAAATATTGTTGCAGATGCACTCTAAAGAAAGAATGAAGAGGTGGAAGCATTGCTTTGTGCCATTTCTATTATCCAACCAGATTGGATAAACGAAGAATGGAAGAAGGACGAAGAAGTGTGGAAAATGATTCCTTATGGTACAAGATCACTTATATCTTTGTAATAATTCCCAACAAAAACAAAAGATTCTTTTGGAATTGCACACTTCTCCTTTAGGAGGACACTCAATATTTTTAAAAACTTACCACAGGGTCAAGAAAGATTATTTTTGGGATGGACTTAAATATGATATTCAAAAGTTTGTGGCGGACTCTTTGGTTTGACAGAAAAATAAAGTTGAGACAATTAAGACCCTGGATCTTCTACAACCTTTATCCATTCCAAGTCAACGTTGGGAGGATATTTCAATGGATTGTATCACAAGTTTACCTAAGTCACAAGGAAAGAGTGTCATCATGGTGGTAGTTGATAGACTTACCAATTATGCACATGTTTGTGCATTATCTCATCCATTTAAAGCAAGTACAATTGCTACTACATTTATGGAAACAATTGAAAATCTACATGGAAACCCTAAGATTATTGTAAGTGACAGAGATCACATTTTTACTAGAAATTTTTAGATGAAATTATTTTCTTGTTTGGGCACTCAACTAGCTCATAACTCATCTTATCATCCTCAATCTAATGGTCAAATTGAGATAGTGAATAAATTTTTGGAAGGATATCTTCGTCGTTTTGTATCTGATAAACAAACACAATGGGTCAAGCAGTTACCTCTTACTCAATGGTGGTATAAAACTTCCCTCCATATTGCAGTAAAAATTTCCCCATTTATGGCACTTTATGGATATCATCCAATGTCCATCAAATCATCTAATTTTCAAGCAGTGGAAGACCACATATAGCATCAACAAGAAGTTCTCCAACTCTTAAAGGATAACCTAATTTGGCACAAAATCGGATGAAACAACAGGCATATCAACATCGAAACAAGAGAAGATTTGATGAAGGAGACTGGGTATTTTTACGCCTACAACCATACAAACAAATGTCCCTCAAGCAATCTAAGAAGGATAATAAATTATCGCCAAAGTATTATGGTCCTTACAAGATGTTGCAAAATATTGGTACTATAACATACAAATTGGATCTTCCTGCTTTGTTGCGAGTGCATCTAGTTTTCCATGTTTCATGCTTAAAGAAGGTTATAGGTGAAAAAATTACAGTTCAAACAATACTTCCAGAACTTGATGAGGAAGGAAAAATCATATTGGAAACTGAAGCTGTCATGGAAACAAGAACTCGATGGCTACGAAATCAATCAATTTTAGAGTATCTCATCAAGTGGAAGAACTTACCCACTCAAGATTTTACATGGGAGGATGATAATTTTATATTGAAGCACCCAGAGCTACTCAAGCGTTGAGGACAAGACTTTTTTGAAGGAAAGGGGCATGTTAGGTCCCTATATTACTATTGTACTCCCTTATTGTTGTTAGTGTAGCCCCCTTATTGTAATTTTTGTACCCCTATAACCCCAATATTGTTATTATTGTACACTTACATTATTATTGTTAGGTCGAATAGGATTATATTGTGACCCCATGGACTCCTATATATAGAAGGAGGTTTTTTCATTTCTATCATCCAGGAAGTGTTCATTTATGTAATGTAAAGGAGGTTATCCCCTTGAAGTGGCTTATTTCTAAGGCGTTGATCTCTATTTTCTTCTATTTTTGGAGCTGGCTTCATAACAAACACTAAAAGAATTTGGTTGATATGATTGATGTTGGGATTTGCCTATGATCTATATTAGTCTGGCCCTAAGACTCTTTGTATTGTGATTCATGTCAGTTTTTTTCTTCTTTTCCATATCTTAGGTTGGAAAGATTAGAGAGGTTACATCCATTTCAAGGTGCATACTGAGTTGGATTGACTGTTATATCGCATTTCAGAGTGTTGGCAATTGGCTATCAACATTTTTAGGGATTTTTCACTTGTTTCAATTTCAAGGAGTTTGGGTGGTTTGTTGGATATGATTTTTCTATGTTATTTTATAGTGTTAACACTTGGATGAAAGTAGTTTTCGAGAGTGTGCATATGTTTCAATTTCAAGTCATTTGATTTGGCTTGTCATATGCAATTGTTTGATGTCATTCACAATGTAATAGATAACCTATATAAAAGTATAATAACCTAAATTATATTGCAATAGATAACCTAAATAAAGTATAATAATATTAATATGCTTCAAAAATAAAATCATTCTCATAACTATTCCTTAAATCTTCGCAAGGGTAGAGTTTGCATCTATTTCAATTTCAAGGTATTTGAGTTGGTTTCTCTGATGAAATTGCTCAAATTCATTTACAGTGTTGGAACCTTCAAAATATTGTAATAGACAACCTAAATCAAAGTATAATAAGATTAATATTCTTAAAAAAAAATGTGCTCATAACTTCTCCTTAAATATTGGCAAGGGTGTGTGTTATAGATAAGATCTGAAGGCTAGATGGATGGGAAATGGAGTCTTTTATGGAGCTATTCAATATTATGGATAACAATATTCTAGGATTAATTGAAGAGTAAAGAAGGGAAAGGAAAATTCTCCATGCATTTAATTCCACTTTAATTTCCATAATTCCAAAAGTGGACTCCCCATCGTCCTTTGAAGACTTTTGACCCATCTCATTATGTAACACCATCTACAAGGTTATAGTAAAATTTATAGCCCTAAGTACTAAGACCACCCTTTCCTCTACCATTTCGAAATAGAAATATGACTTTCTTGAAGGAAGACATATTCATGAGGTGATAGGGGTGGCACAAGAAAGTATCCACAATATCAAAACCATGAATCTCAAAGTGGTGGTGGTAAAAATAGATATGTCCAAATCCTATGATAAATTAAGCTAGATCTATCTACGACTTCTACTCACACGTGTGGGTTTATGTCTGGACTTCATAATGTGGGTTATGAGTTGCATTCAATCTTCCTCTTTTGTGGTGCTCATCATTGGCACAATTTCTCCCTTTTTCCATGCTTTAAGGGGCTTATGCTAAGGGCTCCCTCTATCCCCTTTGTTGTTTCTACTAGTGGAAAAAGTATTGAGTTTCCTTTTGGTTGAGGAAAAATAAAGAGGAAAATTTCATGGATGTCTTGTGTCTAAGAATTTGACTATCACACATCATTTATTTACTGATCATACATACTTATTTTTTGTAGTGAATCCCCCTAAGAGATAGAAATACAGATGGATATTTTAACCTTGTTCAGGAAATCCATAGGTATTTTTATCAATTACAAAAAGTCCTCCTTACTTTAATCAAACCTAGAGGAAGGAGAGATCTATCAAATATCACGGTACCTCCCTTTTGATTCCAGGAGTATTGATGAGGGTATTAAATACTTAGGTTTTCATTTTAAGCCAAACAATTTATACAAGGAGGATTGCATGTGGCTAGTAGTGAAGGCTAAAAATATACTTAAAAAATGGAGTCACCGTGGTTTTCTAGGGAAGGTCGTCTGGTCTTAGTAAATTTTGTTCTATATTCAATCCTAGATTACTGGATTTCCCTTGCTCTAATTCCAAAATTTGTGCTATAAAAGCACATAAAACTCTACTTCAATTTTCTTTGGTCTCGAAAAAAGGAGGAGGATGTGTTTTCCTGGGTTTGTTGGGAGAAAATGGCATGTCCAAAACTACTAGGAGGATGGGGTCTAAATAATGTATTTGTGTTCTCCAAGGCTTTAGTAGAAAAATTTGGGTGGAGGTTAATTTCCCATTAGAGCTTATGAACCTCGATGGTAATTCAAAAATATATTGCACCAATACTTTGGAACACTTGATCCATAGAGAGGATAAGCCAAGGATGAATATGTCAGTCATAGTAGAGTGATCCTGAATACACTTGATCGTATAAGAATGGGTCTTGCTTGGAACATAAGTAGAAGACATATAGTGAGAATTGGACAAGACCCATGGTCAAGAAATTTTCATGGTCATGTGTTCCCTTAGCCCTTAGTTGAATTCTTTCACGACAAGGGATTCATAAATTTGTTTCAAAGTGTTAACCCAACCACCACTACAATCTGGAGACAAGGTTGGAAATCTACTGAATAATTGGGTTTAGGAGAGGCATATCAGGAATCATGGAGACATTATATAAATACACTCTTTATTGGGCACATTATAATCATGGAAAAGGATTACGAATTAGTTTATTGTTATTCTCCTCCAGGAATATACACCCCGAAGTTGGGATATATTTCAATTAATGCAAAAAAAATGCTAGATGCTTCAAAGTGGTGGTAGAATATTGTATGGAAGGTCTGATTCCCACCAAAGGTGAAAAAATTTATGTGGTCCTTAATTGAGAATAAAGCACCAACCTGGGACGTCCTTCAAAAAATATTTTTCCAGAGAACCTATTTGGTGTGCTATATATAAGGCTTCTGAAGAATCAACCTCACACATTTTCCTCAATTTCTCCTTCTTCCAATAAGTATGATCTGCATTTAGGACTGCAGAAGAGTACATAGGATAGTGGATAGGTAAAAACATGGAATATGTTTAGTAGGTTTTGTCTACAAATCCCTCATCTCGTCTCTTTAAATCTCTTCCATTGACAATTTTTTGGGGGATTGGGATAGCCTAGAATCAGGCCATTTTCAAGATAAGTCCACTATCCCTATGGTCGTAAAAGAAAATGCAATGGCTATTATAAGCCATTTTCCACAGGATATAGAATATCGTTGAGTTAGAGTTATCGAAGTGGAGAATCCAAATCCCATAATTCCTTGGGCCTATTTTGATGGGGCCTCCACTGATTCCTCTTAGAAAAGTGGGGATGGTTTCATTCTAAACATCTCTAAAAACCATTAATATCATGTTTCTAAGGTTTTTGGGCATGGAAAAAATAATCAAGCAGTGCTTCAAGCTTGTAGAAACTTTATGTTGTAAGCCATAGAAAAATGAGCTTTTCATTTACAAATTTTTGAGTATTCTATGTTGGTAGTCAACTAGCTAAACAACACTTGGTAATGCCAAAACATCACTCTTGCTCCTCTATTGGATGTTTATTTGATCATGTTATTTTTCTCTCATGCCTTCATCTCTACAAGGGAAGAAACCGGGTTGTTGATAGACTCTTAAAAGAAGGATTGAACATCAATCTTGGATCATGGCGGATTACAACAGAAAGAGACGGTGCCAGTTATTCATACCACCATAGATATTTCAGAGATACATATACACGAGGTGAAAAGGTACCACAATGAAAATCTCCTTATGGATACATTCTTAGAAATGTTTTTTCCTGTTCTCATTACTCCATATGACAATATTTTTTGGCAAACACTTGAGAAAAAACATATTTATTATTTTCTAAAAAAACTATAGTTTACTTCCACCACTTACATTTTAAAATTCCATGCATACACATAGTTAGTGTATCTACAAAATGTAATTTTTATCATTTCCAATGAATGAAAATTATGGTTTGTTTCCCAAAAAAATCACATAAACTACCCCTTACTAATATAAATGCAAAAGAAAATTCTATTGATGTTAACAACACCTTCAAACACTATCAATAAATTTTTTTTGATATGAAACTTAATAAGGAACACCATTTTTCATGTGAGACACTTTGAATACCTATGATAACATTAACTCATAAAACAATATAATATTCCTAATTAGCGACAGCTAATTGGAATATTTGATTGTGTTTAGTTTTGCTGTCTATAGTTTGTAAATAAATAAAAAGTGAGTGGAGAGGGTCTAACTCACTTAAGCGAAATAAAACACCCTCCTAGTAGCACAACATTGTGACTTAAGGGGGAGCCAAGGGGGCCAAGCACCACGTAGAGAGGGGGCCTACGTTAGCTCTAGAAGCTTATGCGCAGGAGAGATTGGACACATGGCAAGAGATGGAGGCTACGTTGAGGAGATGGCCTTGGGATTGGAGGAAGGCCAACATTATAAAAGAAGGGGGAGCCTTCTCATTTGATTCATTCTATTGTTGATGATATTGAGCTAGATGTTTTGTCTTCTTGAGCATGATGGATGTTTAGCCTGTCTGCAGCACTTTTTAGTGCATTGAGTATCTCCAGTCGGAGATCTCGCCCATAGCCCTCAGGGACTTTAAGTGCCTGCTCAGGCAAGGTTATTTCTTCAGTATTTTGTGAGAGGTTTGTTGTTTGGGTTTGCTGCAGAGATGGGTTTTAGTAGAGACTGCACAGTCACTGGGAGAGAGGACGCAGTTCATTTTGGAGGTGCTCCGGATCGAGATTTCTTTAGGAGATTTAGCCGAGATTTTGAGCCGAGGATCAGCCTTTTCCTGTAGGAGGATTTTAGCGGAGTTTGAGGCGGTGTTTCAGCTATTCTCATTTAGCCTCTACGCAGAGCCTTGGAGGCCAGAGTAATTCCCTAAGGAGGTATTTTCTGGTGATTTTCGGGGGTCGGCCATTTTTGATATGGTTTCTGGGTTTTTTCGGGATTGGTGAGTAGAGGAGGATTACATATTTTCAGCTTATTCCAACAAGGGGATCAGCACCTAGTCTTCAGTTCATTCCAGCAATAGCAGCTACACGGCAGTTTTCCAGCAGCTGGGACACAGTTCAGAGAACAACCATTTCCTATATATTCTAAGAGCATTTCTTCACTTGCCTTGAGCAAGATTAGGTGCCATCATTCTGCTCACCTATTGTACTTCATTATATTTCTTAGATTAATAAAATGGCTTAGCATTTCCTCTCAATGTTTCTAGATGAGTTGCCGTATTTCCTTTTTATGCTATTATATGTATGCTGCATTGTTATTTTTATATATTCCTGAGCATTCTAGTTATATACCACTTGGTGTGTTTATCTATCACTCTTAGACAGAGTCTGGAAAGGGCCAGGTAGCCTCTGGATCTCGTCCTCTTTCAGAGGTGAAATATTCATTAAATGCCCTCCCAGTCCATCTCTGGTTGGATTTTGCCGTGTTTTAGAGATATCCCTGAAACGGGATATTACAGTGGTATCAGAGCATAGTTCTGGCTCAGCCTGTGGTCTATGACACCGGGGAGGAGACCATATATTTGTTACAGAGGCAGGAAGTATAGAGACCGTGAGTGTAGGTTGGAGAACACCTACGGAGAGGGAGATTGTGTTCGGGTGGTAGACACCAAGCAGGAGAGAGAGCCTGTGACAGACGCAGAGCAGGAGGAGCCCGTATTTGATTTAGAGCAGAGAGGGCCTATGACAGATGACACAGAGGCCAAATAGTTTGGGGAGGCACTCCTCAAATCGAAGCAAGATTTAGCCAGACAGATTGAGGTGATGGGTCATAGATTCACCGCTGTAGAGGCTAGACAACGTGAGACCCCACGGGTTTTCAAGGTAGGAGAGGGATCAGGTACATCCCATCATTTGCCAGAGCATGGTGCTGCTCAGTGTGATACTCCTCAGCCGATGGCTTCACGTGCACCTACCCGCTCTACCATGCCCACTTTCTTGGGAGCAGACACAGGGGCAGGAGCCCAGCAGGACGCAGAGCCCGGACACATGGGTGAGTATTTTGCAGAGTATTAGGCCTACGGGCAGGAGTTCAGGGATGCTCTCTCATTCCGAGATTTTGTTTAGCTCTAGTGGGACAGTAGACCTCGCGACCATCGTAGGGGCCACCGACATTACCATGATGGAGATTCCCACCGTACATCTAGCAGATTCCATTTTCCCACGTTTGATGGTTCATCAAATAGTTCGGAAAAGTCTTGGGTGGAGAAGCTAGACATCTATTTCCAGCTTAACCAGATGTCGGAGATAGAGGCCATTAAGGTGGCGACATTACATTTGGATGGTGAGGCCCAGGACTAGTGGTTCCATGGGATGGTTACACTCAGACACTCTACAGTGGCGACATATTCTGAGTTTACCAGGAGGTTGATGGAGGGTTTTGACCGAAGGGATCCGGAACATAATTTTGTTGAGCTGACTAGGCTCAAGCAGACAGGGAGCCCAGAGACATACACTGCATATTTCTTGCGGGTTTCAGTGATGGTGCCAGATCTATCTGCGGCACGGATGATCTATATGTTTGTGGAGGGATTGGCAGAGCCACTTCGAGGTCTAGTCAGATCTACTAGACCAGCTACAATCCAGGATATTATCAGCAGGACCAGGGACTTACAGGATGCATTGCCCAAGACACGGACACCTTACCCCAAGAAATAGGGCTTCCATCCCAAGGGGAAGGATGTGAGGGTTCCTCCTTCAAAGGCGAATTCGAAACAGGCACAGATAGATGATGATGCCAGGAGGGAGTTGAGGAAGAAGCGGTTGTGCTTCACTTGTCAGGAGCCGTGGGCACCAGGGCATAGGTGTGCTGCTGGAAAAGCACACTTCATTGAGGTCTTCTCCAATGATAGCAGGGAAGAGGATGAGGAGGAGGAAGGAGATAGTCATACGGCCCAGGATCAGTTTCCGCCTCCACCTCCAGGGACAGGAGGTGCCAATTTTGCACCCACAGGAGGGACCCTTGCAGCCTTGCGAGGAGTTCCCAAGTATTTGACGTTGTGCGTACAAGGGACAGTACGTGGCCAACGAGTGTTAGTTTTGGTTGACAGTGGGGCAACCCACAACTTCATTGATGCACAAATGGTCGAGCGGAGAGGTATACCGACCGAGAGCTTTGATGGATTTTTCGGTTTTGGTCCCAGGATCCCAGACGATGCAGTGTGCCCGATATTTTCCAGAGTTGGCAGTGACGATGGGTACCTACACCGTGACCGATCACTTTTTCGTGGTCAACATACCATATTCCAATGTGGTATTGGGTGTTCAGTGGTTGATTACGCTGGGAAAGGTCACCACGGATTGGGAGGCCTTAGAGATGGAGTGGGATGACAAGAAGATCAGGAAGCATGAGAAGATCCGTGGGATGCACACTTACCCACCTTAGACAGTTTCGACACACCGGATGGAGGCAGACTTCCGGAAGGGAGACATAGAGTGGGTGGTTGAGTTACGGGCATCCGAGGCAGAGATCACCAGTCGAGCAGTTCATCCGAATATACATGCCATCCTTGATAGGCATGATGTAGTGTTTGGGTATATACCACCAGGTCAGCCACCAGACCGAGGATTTGAGCACACCATTGAGCTTGAGCAGGGTATCCAAGCAGTGATCACTACCCCCTATAGGCATCCCAAAGCCTATCGGGATGAGATTGAGCGGGCCATCCAGGAGTTGCTAGCGCTTGGGCACATCAGACCGAGCATGAGTCTGTTTGATTCTTCTGTAGTGCTGGTGAAGAAGGACAATACCCTAAGGATTTTCATTGATTACAGGGCCCTGAACAAGAAGACCCTAAAGAACAGGTATCCTATACCCAGGATCAATGAGTTGATGGACGAGCTGAGAGGAGCCAAGTTCTTCTTGAAGATTGATTTGAGATTAGGTTACCACCATATTCACGTGAGGGAACAGGACATTCCCAAGACTGCCTTCAGGTGTCATTATGGGCACTTTGAGTTTTTGGTTATGCCTTTTGGGCTGACCAATGCACCAGCCACCTTTCAATCTTGCATGAACCATATCTTCCACATTCATCTGAGGAATTTTGTATTGGTCTTCTTCGATGACATAATCATATATAGCAGGACTTGGGAGGAGCATCTCCAGCATATAGAGGCAGTGCTACGCATCTTGGAAGAGCAACAGCTCTATGCTAAGCTCTCCAAGTGTGAGTTTGGGATGACGGAGATGTTGTATCTGGGTCACATTATTGGAGTGGACAGAGTGAGGATCCATGAGGAGAAGATTAGAGCCATCAGAGATTGGCCGGAGCCGAGGAACGTGACAGAACTTCGAGGGTTCATTGGGATATGTACCTATTACAGGATGTTTGTTAGAGGTTTCTCATAGCTTGCTGCACCCCTTACAGATTTGACGAAGAAGGTGGCATTCAGCTGGTCGGATACAGCGCAGCGAGCTTTTGATAGGCTCAAGGAGGTGATGAGTAGCTGCCCGGTGCTTGCGTTGCCGGATTTTACGCAGCCATTTGTCTTGGAGTGTGATTCATCGAGAGAGGGGATCGGCGCAGTATTGATGCAGGGGGGACACCCTATAGCCTTTGAAAGCCAGAAGCTCCTTCCGCATGAGAGGTTGTATTCTATATACGACAAGGAGATGTTGGCCATCATGCATGCCTTGGAAAAATTCCGGCAGTATTTGGTAGGGAACAGGTTCAGGGTGAGGACTGATCACAACAGCCTCAAGTTCTTTTTGGATAAAAAGTAGCTACAGGAGAGGCAGCAGAAGTGGATCAGTAAGATCCAAGCATATGACTTTGACATTGAGTATGTCAAGGGTAAGAATAACATGGTAGCAGATGCCCTTTCACGTAGACTAGCCACGTTATCTCTTATGAGCTTGGAGACAAATTGGAGGGCTCGACTTTTAGTGGAGTACTCCAAGAAAAGATTTGCATGTGAGCTGCTGGATGGACAGGTGGTGGATGACAGGTGCAGGGTGGTTAATGATATCATCTACTACAGGGATAGGATCTTCTTGACTAAAGGATCTCAGCTTAAGAAGAAGATACTCCAGGCATCACATGATTCTCCATTGGCAGGCCATCAGGGGTTTACCAAAACCTACAGGGCCATTAGAGAGAGGTTCTCATGGAAGGGCCTCAAGGAGGACGTACTCCAGCACATCAGGGAGTGCGATGTTTGTCAGAGGAACAAGGGGGAGATGAGCCATCCCGCAGGATTGTTGCAGCCTCTTCCCATTCTGGAGGGGAAATGGGAGAGCATATCGATGGATTTCATCACAGGGTTGTCCATGGTGCAGGGCAAGGATTGTATCTTTGTCGTCATTGATCGGATGACAAAGTATGCGCACTTTTTCGCCATATCCGCGCATTACATAGCAACACAGGTGGCCGAGCTATTCTTCAAAGAGGTTTTCAGGCTGCATGGTCTTCCTAAGACCATCATCAGTGACAGGGACAACCGTTTCATGGGCGGATTTTGGCAGGAGCTTTTTCGACCAGTGGGGACGGAGTTGACACCGAGTACCAGTTATCACCCACAGACGGATGGACAAACGAAGATAGTTAACAAGTGGCTGGAGGGCTACTTGCGTAACTATGTTAGTGGGCAACAGCGAGCATGGTTGAGATGGTTGCATTTGGGGGAGTACTGCTACAACACAACACATCACATGTCCATTGGTATGTCACCATTTTATGCTTTGTATGGGTACCATTCCTTATCTTTTGCTAATGTGATGTTCGGTGCTAGCAAGGCTCCTAGAGCCAAGATTTGGATCCAAGAGAGTCAGGACATCCTCCGAGCTCTCAAGGACAATATGGCTACAGCATAGAACCAGCAGAAGCTGTATGCCGACAGAGGTCGGGTGGAGAGACAGTTTGAGGTAAGGGACTTGGTCTACCTACGGTTACAGCCATACCGACAATCATCGTTGAAGCAGAAGGGAGCTGAGAAGCTCAAGCCTTGCTTTTACGGGCCATACAGGGTGATACGCAGGATTGGGCAGGTTGCATATGAGTTGGAGCTGCCCCAAGGCAGCAAGATCCACAACATTTTCCATGTATCATGCCTGAAGAAGGCGCTGGGGCAGCAGGTGACAGTGACAGAGGAGCTACCACCTACAGATGATGAGGGGCACTTGGTGTTGCAGCCAGAGGCCATTATTGATACCAGGGAGAGGCGGTTATGGAGTAGGACGGTCCGGGAATTCTTGGTGAGGTGGAAGAATTTGCCGGATGAGGATGCCACTTGGGAGAGCGAGAAGATTTTGCAGCATCCATCACTTCAGTTGCTTGAGGACAAGCAACGTTTTGCCAGGGGAGACTGTAATATTCCTAATTAGCAACAGATAATTGGAATATTCAATTTTGTTTAGTTTTCCCGTCTATAGTTTGTAAATAAATAAAAAGTGAGTGAAGAGGGTCTAACTCACTTAAGCAAAATAAAACACCCTCCTAGTAGCACAACTTTGTGACTTAAGGGGGAGCCAATGGGGCCAAGCACCACGTAGAGAGGGGGCCTACGTTAGCTCTAGAAGCTTCTGCGCAGGAGATATTGGACACGTGGCAAGAGATGGAGGCTACGTTGAGGAGATGGCCTTGGGATTGGAGGAAGGCCAATGTTATAAAAGAAAGGGGAGCCGTCTCATTTGATTCATTCTGTTTTTTATGATATTGAGCTAGAAATTTTGTCTTCTTGAGCACGCTGGCTATTTAGCCTGTCTGCAGCACTGTTTAGTGCATTGAGTGTCTCCGGTCGGAGATCTTGCCCTTAGCACCGGGGGACTTCGAGTGCTTGCTCGGGCAAGGTTATTTCTTTAGTATTTTGTAAGAGGTTTGTTGTTTTGGTTTGCTACGGAGCTGGGTTTTAGTAGAGAATGCACAGTCACTGGGAGAGAGGACGCAGTTCATTTTGGAGGTGCTCCGGATCGGGATTTCTTTAGGAGATTTAGCCGATATTTTGAGCCGAGGATCAGCCTTTGCCTGTAGGAGGATTTTGGTGGAGTTTGAGGCAGTGTTTCAGCTATTCTCATTTAGCCTCTGCACAGAGCCTTGGAGGCCAGCGTAATTCCCTAAGGAGGTATTTTCTGATGATTTTCGGGGGTCGGCCATTTTTTATATGGTTTTTGAGTTTTGTCGAGATTGGTGAGTAGAGGAGGATTGCAGATTTTCAGCTCATTCTGGCAAGGGGATCAGCCCCTAGTCTTCATTTCATTCCAGCAGTAGCAGCTACACGGCAGTTTTCCAGTAGCTGGGACGAAGTTCAGAGAGCAGTCATTTCCTATATACTCTGAGATTATTTATTCACTTGCCTTGAGCAATATTAGGTGCAATCATTCTGATCACCTATTGTACTTCATTATATTTCTCAGATTAATAAAATGGCTTAGCTTTCCTCTCTATGTTTCTGGATGAGTTGCTGTATTTGCTTTCTATGCTATTATATGTCTGCTGCACTGTTATTTTTACATATGCTTGAGAATTCTAGTTCTATACCACTTGGTGTGTTTATCTATCACTCTTATACAGAGTCTGAAAAGGGCCAGGTAGCCTCCGGATCTCGTCCTTTTTCAGAGGCGGAATATCCAGTAAATGCCCTCCCAGTCCATCTATGGTTGGAGTTTGCCGTGTTTTAGAGATATCCCCGAAATGGGATATTACAAACAATATCAAATTTTATTATAAATATAAATATAAAAACATTTGAAAAAAGTAAAACAAAGCGAAAATTAATCACAAAATTTTGTTGCGCAAGGAACATAACAAATAAATCATAAAGCAAATGCACATTCCAAAGAAAAAAAATATTAAATAATTTAAAAGTAAATAAAATAAAACATATAATGAGATAGGGGCCATAAAGATACTCATTTGTTCCTTAATAGAAACACGCTACTTTCACTAAACACTTTAACACTCAACTTGAAATATGCTAATAATAATGGTGGTGCTCGTCAATGGCGGTGCTGAAACTTCAAGGTTATAGAACTAGATTATGAATTATCGAGAGATTGATAGTGGGTTTGGGGCTTTTTCTTTCCTCCATCTGAGGATAAATGAAATACACACTCTAATATTGCAGTATAGGTATTCCCAAAATACGATTTAAAGGCATGATGGGACACCTCTCCTTCTGAAATGTTCTTTCCCGTAAGTTGTTTCAAGGAGAAGGAAAATTGGGTATGCAAGGGAGTGCTTCAGGTTACTCACACACTCCTATTTTGGGTGACAAGTGGAAAATGGGGTTGCAGGGTCAATGTATTCCAAAAGCCCCTCAAAACCATAGATTTATCATTTCTTCAAGAAGTCTAGACAACCATAGAAATCTGGCCGACAGAGAAGGAAGTGGAGTGATGGATACAATTGAATTGGAAACCAAAGGGAGAGGTTGCTTTGAGATTGGTTCTAAAAGGATTTTTCATATTTATTTTCTCCAAACTCAAAGATAAAGCTCAAATATTTGAAGGAGGGATTATTTCTTCAACATTTTAGGTCTTTATATTAGGTACTAGAAATCTTGTTTCAATCCAAATAAGGAGGAATTCAAAGCAGTTTCAATATGGGTAAGATTATATTCTTTACCAGTATGTTTCTGGATACCAAAGATTCTTGAAGTCATAGGCCAAGCAATGGGACATTTTTTCAAAGTCTCAGAGGTCACTAAAAGAGGGGAAAACATGTCATATGTTAGGCTACACATGTATATGAATATCTCACAACCATTACCAGACTCCATAGAGCTAGACTATCAGACTAATATCTAGAAACAACATCTAGATTATGAGCATGTCCCATTTAGATGTATTCTTTGTCATGAAAATGGTCACCTGATAAGAGAATTTCCACTGAAAAGGAAGGAACAAGTTATTGGAGGTCATATGGCAAACAATGGCTTCTCAACTTGGAGATGTTACCAGAGGAATCAGACTAATAACACAATGGGACTAAAGGAGAAGAACTCCTTCTTGGGAATGGAGGCTATGGAGAAGGAATTTCATAACATGGAGGTGATCTAGATGGATATTGTCCCCATGGAACAAAATCAGGATAAAATGGTTTTGAAACGTAAGTTGGAAGAGTAGGAAGATATACAAGTTAGTTTTGATTTCTTTCCACTAAAGTGGCTCCTCTACCAATCAAAAGCCATCATACCTATTAGAAGAATAGAGGATATTGGTTACAATGGTTAGCAATTGGACGCAACAATACCTGGGCGACTTTCCAAAAGAGGAAAGGTAGATCTATTTGAATACTTATCTGAAGTGGAAAACTAAGAGAGAAACCTCAATAGGGAACCCAATAGCTCAATATTTCAAAGATTTCAAAGATAAGGGGAAAGAAATTATATTAAAGGACCTTAATAAGGAAACTAAGAAGAAGACAAATAAACCAAAGAAATAAGAAAGGAAAAATGTTGGAGTAAATCAATATATCTCATATCAAGTAGCAACTCTACTAGAGAAGTCACTGGCCTTACCTAACCTTTCATAATGAAATTAATTTCCTAGAACACAAGAGGACTCAATAGTAGGGGAAAAAAAAAATATATATATATATATATATATATATATATATATATATATGTATGTATGTATATTAGGGATTATATCACTAAGGAAAACCCAACAATTTTTATCTTACAAGAAACAAAACTATCAAGGGAGAAAATGAACCAAATAGCAAGTTTTTGTTGGAAAAGGTGCAAGTACATGTCACTTGATGTGAGGGGGAACACATAAGTCTTAGAAATCTCGTTGAACCCAGAATTTGTGGTATTCCAAGATTTGTTGGCTTCTTCTCAAATTTTTATAGGAAAACTTAGATATGTTGGAACAAAATACTTTGTCTTTCTATCAGCGATTTATGGACCTTCAAGTATGAGGGACAAGAGGTTTTCTTTGTAGAAACTGCAAGACATGAAACATATGAAATGAAATTATTTATGGCTAGTTGGAGGTGAATTTAACATTATGATATTGTTAGAGGATAAAAAATGAGGTATTCATAGGTTAGACCAAACAAATGTGGCTTTTGATTAAATATTGGAAAACTTACACCTTGTTGACATTCCAACCAAAAATGGGTGGCTTACGTGGAATAATAGTCGTGGAGGAAACAATCAAATAGATTGTCATTTAGGTCACTTTTTATTATGATATGGATTCCTGCAAAAAGATATATTTATCGAAGCTTTCATTTTGTCGTGTATGGATCGGATCACTGGCTAATCATATTGGAAATTGATTTGAAAGAAGCCTCATTAAACTACCCTTTCCAGTTTAAAATTTTGTGTCTTCAATCGAATGGTTTTGTACATTTGTTATAAAAATGGTGGGGGGAGCTACATATTGAAGGTAATGTAGGTTTTAACCTTGTACAGAAATGACCTGCAAACAAATTCTTAAAAAAGAAAATATACAATGGTGAGAACATAAAAAAAATATACATAGAGATTCTCCCTTGGATCCCAAATTCGGGAGTACCATATTGATTTTTCATTATATCCCTTTCAATATTACAATAAATATATATACATGTCGAAGAATTCACAAACCCCAATCCATTAACCTTGTATTAGAACATAATTGTAGTTCCCTTGACCATATCTACAAAATACCATGGGCAGAAAACCATCATGCCCAAAACCATGTAAAAAAATCATGCATAAAACCATGGGTAGGTCTTCTCGCCATATTTGGGTTTTCCCCTCGTCCTTGGGTTCACCCAACTATTATTTGGTCCGCATAAAAAAATATTTCTCAGGGCACTGCCCCCCAGAGACTTAGATTGATACAAATTCCCTAACTTAACCCACAAATGCTTCATTGTAGCTTCCCCTAATACATTCAACAATACTGAATCTGACAGACACAATTGTATTGTGATCTTCACCTTCTGATCTAAATTATCCCAGTCTTCTGCCAACATTATTGTCAATGTCATGCCTAGATCTACAACAATCCATTGATCTTGATCCACCAAGATATCCTCCATCTTAAGCTTACACAACTCAAAACTTTGACCATTAAATTTATCGATCTCTATATTTCAACTATTTTCCATCTTCTTTCACCGTAAGAACTAAACACGTAGATATCCCACTGAATAGGGTCTACCACAAGCTCGAGCAAAATTACTTAGCAGCAAAGGTGTCCCCTTGAAGCCAAAAAAACTCTAGTACTAGATGTAGGATTTAACCCTATATACAAATTACTGACAAATGAATTCTTAAAATATAAAATATACAATGACGAAAACATGAAACAGACATACACAGATATTTTCCCCTCGATCCCAAAACTGGGACTACCATATTGATTTTTCGTTATATTCCTTTCAGTGTTACAATACATATTTATACATGTCGAATAATTCATTAAGACACCATACATTAACCTTGTATTAGCACATAATCGTAGTTCCCTTGAGAATATCTACAAAATACCATGGACAGAAAACCATCATGCCCAAAACCATGTGCAAAACCCATGCACAATACCATGGGTAGGTCTGCCCCCCACCCTTCGGTCCACCCAAATATTATTGGGTCTGCATAAAAAAATTTCCCACGACGTTGCCCCAGACCTCGTGTAGGGAGCCTTAAGCCCCCAACAACCCCCCCCCCCCTTTCTGTGCCCGTCACAACATACAACACATGGAACTAGTTGTGGAAAGAATATAACACACACCCAATATGTAACACCAAAATGAAAACATTCCAACAAAAATTGAAAGCATTTAAGTATAGGATAAAATCTTGGAATAAGTGAGTCTTTGGGAACATATTTGAAGATAAGAGAGTGTTATAAAGTAAAATTTCAAGTATCCAAAAAAGAATCATATTGGAAGGCAGAATCCTAGAGTTGGTAGCAGAAGAGGAAAAAACACTTCAAAAGTTAGAGCATATAAGACAACAAGAATAGACTCTTTGGAAGAAAAATTCCAAGATACAATGGCTTGAGGAGGGAGATAATAACTCAAAGCTTTTCCAAAATTCCATGATTCAATGTTGTCATAATAATATAATATTTCCCCTTATCAGTAAGGATGGGATAGGAAACTTCTACACCATGACATAGAATGTGAATTGGTACATTATTTCAATGATCCCTTGTCGAAGTATAGTTCAGGAAAACAATAATCCATAAATACAGTGATACAACATATTCCAAGATCAATTAATAGGGAGAAAAATATTGTGTTGATGAGACCAATATCTTTGTCCAAGGTTGAAATGGTGGTTATGAATATGTCAAAGAATAAGGCACCTAGACCCTGAGGTGGCTTCACAAAATATTTCTTCCAAGCATGTTGGGGGTTTTAGGTAATGATAAACATGAAGTAGTTGAAGAATCAAGGAGATCGGTATCAGTGCACCCAAAACTCAATGCAATGTTCATATCACTAGCTCCAAAGGCAAGATGATCGGAGAGGTCAGATGGTTTCATACCAATTTCTCTTTGCAACGTGCTTTATAAAATTATTTCAATGGCTAAAGTGAATAGAATGAAATTGATTCTTCCAATATTAATACCCCCCTCTCAAATGGGTTTTGTAGAAGGATGACAGATTTTGGATGGTGTTATAGTGGTGCAAGAAATTATTCATTCTTTAAGGACATCAAAACAACCAAGTATGTTGATAAAATTGGACTTATCTAAAGCCTGTGATAGAATTAGGTGGTCATTCTTGTTCTAGGTCCTACGAGCATATGGCTTTTCTAAACAATGGATAAATTGGGTGCTATCACTTATCTCATCTATTTTCTTCTCTATTTTGATTAATGGATCATCTTCCAAAATTATTCATCCCTCTAGAGGTCTCAGGCAGGGTTATCCTTTATCGCCATTCCTCTTTATTTTATCCATCAAGGGACTTGGACAAATGTTTCAGAAAGCAGGGGAATCAGGTTACATCTATCTTTTATGCTTGTACGAGACGTCTTTCCCTATCTCTCATATGCAGTTTTTTGACAATCTAATATTATTTGGTTTACCTACATGGAGAGAGGTGACAATAATTGGCAGTATTTTACATATTTTTATGGCGGCCTCGGGAACTATAGTGAACAATGATAAAACAAAACAAAAAATTCTTTAACTACCTAGAGATGGTTCAGCTCAGGCTAAGTCAAACCCTAGGTTTTTATAGAGGATACATGCCTTCTAATTATTTAGGTATTCCACTTGTATTATTATATAATAGGTCATCTACCTAGGAAGAACTTATAGAAAAAACACGTCACAAATTGAATAACTCGGTCTTCAGGTCACTTAACTTTCCAATTCGTCTAGTTATAATGAAAGCAATACTACAAGCTCTACCAAATTACAAATTATTGGTAAAGCCCATTCCAGCTAATGTGTGTTAATAATGAAGGTCGATCTCGAGTAAATTTTTATGGAAAGGCTCAACGAAAACACATAGTGGGCTTTGGTTAGCTAGAAAAATGTGGTTGCTCCAAAAATGAATGGAGGATTGGGTCTCTCAAACCCTTTTCTCATAAGTAAAGCTTATGAACAATGTAAACTATCAAACAGGAACTATATCAAGTACCATTTTTTTTGAGGTAGCAAAAAATCATCCAATTTTGAGAAGTGTTGATTTAGAATACATATTTTTTTTAGCATATTTTTTACACTTTAAATTCTCTTATGTATCAAGAAAGGATATTTTTTTTAATATAAATAATTTTCATGATGATTTTAAAAAGTGTGGATCTGACCCCTGGATGCGGGTGATCAGATGGCATGAAATGTGGTAGAGGATTTGGGCTGGTGCGTGGGATTCTACCACCGTCACCCTTCCTCTTGTCCTCATAAACATTAACCGCATTAACGATGAGCCACCCACTGCATTTATGCAGCACAATTTCCCATGCTTGCGTCTGCTCTTCAGCGATATGGCTTCTTCCGAAAGCTTCAAGCCTGCTTTGTTGCCTCTGCGCTCTTGCTGCTCCTCGACGGTCTCAGAGCACAGCTCCAAGACCAACACTGGGCGCAGATGTTCTATTTCCTGTTGCATTGACCTCATTCCAGGCTTACATGTTTCGCAGAGCTCCCATTGCTCTTAGGGATTCTGGTTTCACTCTAACTCTTTCCTTGATCTGTTCGCCACTTCTTTGCCTTCTGAACTCAGCTCTGGTCTGCTCGTTCATTCCCCGCCCTCTGCTTCTTGCTTTGTCTCGCTTAGTCTTTCTCAATTGTTTCCAATGCCTCGTCTGCACCAGAGGATGTGGTGTCATCGCGGCTCGAGCCGTGACTGTCCTCCCCGCCACCCTCCTTCCACCTCTCCGAGCTCCTCGTCCCCTCCCTCGGACTCCCCGCTAGTTCATTACCCTGAGACAAGAAGTGGTCGTGGCTTCGAAGTTGATTGCGGGATTTCTCAGCCTACAAGAGGCATCTCCAGTCTCATCCCCGGTCAGTAGCATACTACCCAATTCTGTTTCCCCTGTTTACTCAACATGCCGACTATTACAGCCACCATTACCATTGATTTTAAAGAGGAGCCCCCTGAATTGAGTGCCGAGCTTCCGAGTTCTCATCTCGCGCAAATGGCAGCTGAAAGGCCTAGCTCTCCCTCCAGAGGTGGTCAGAAAAGGAAAGCGGTCAAGTGCAGCACCTCGCAGGATCTTAGAATTGAAGCTGGTTGGGCGACACCAAGCGAGGCTATTTTGGTGCTACAGATGATTAATCGGGCGAGGACGATACCAAGCGTATCCGTTCCAGTGCTAAATTTGATATGCAGGACTAGGACGACCCTTACGCCTATGCATGTCGAGTGGTCGAATCTCCCCCACCTCTCAAGGTACTTAAATGGCTAATATCTATTTTTGCTTGTTTTTGGATGGTCGACAGTCCAAGTTAGGCACTGGTTTTTGCTCGTTGCCTCAGCTTGGTCATCTTCAGATTTATAGCTTGTCTAGTTGCCAGTTTCCCCTTTGCAGGCGGTAGTGTTTTTTTTCTGGGAACGATTATGTATGCATCATCTATCTTAGTTACTGTGGGTTGACAAACTGTTGGAGTTTCATGGCCGTTTTCCCCTTTAAGGGCGGCACTCTGTTATTGAATTGCCCGATTGAGCTTCATGGCTATTTCTGTGGATTGTTACTGTGGGTTGATAAACTGTCAGAGCTTCATGGTTGTTTTAGAATGCCCATACCACGGGCCAGAACTTCTGAGGCCCAGGCCCCCATGTAATCTTTTTGTATACTAATAGATTAAATTTATTCAGGAAAAAAAAAGTGTGGATCTGACATCGCCCCCTTTTTTTAGAGGGCTTATTTTTTACATTTTAAATTTTTTATGTCCTAAGTATGTACAATATATTTTTAAATTTTGATTATTTAACCAATTTTCAAGTTGTCTAATTCTCGAACAAACAAATTAAAAACATTAAAACATTGAGAAAAAAAAATCAAAAAACACAAAAAATTTAAAAACAAATAATAAGTAAATAAAAAATATATATTAAAACATAACAAAATAAAACTAAAAATAAAAACATGGCAAAAAAAAACAAATTTAAAAAGGACCCAAAAAAAATAAATCAAAGATAGAAATATAAAAAAAAAAAAAAAACTAATGTATAAATGATAAAAATTTGGAATATATATATATATAAATAAAAATAAAAGAAAATAATAAAAAATTAAAAAAAAAAATTACAAATTTTAAATTAAAAATTAAAAATTAAAAACATTAAAAAAAACATAAAATTAAACATCAAAATTTAAAAATACATTTAAAAAATTAAAAAAACATAAACATTTAAAAAATCATTATAAAAAAAATTCGCCCATCCTGGGTGGTTGGGTCGATTCTCATAATCGATCCTTGCCACCCTAGGGCTTGTTGGGTCATGGGGGTGGGCAGGGTGAAACCCCTGCTACTCAACAAGCACAAGGGTGGTCGGCTAATTCTCATAATCGGTCACCACCCATCAACCTGTTAGGCCGAAAGGTGGACAGGGAAGAGGGAGTCACGACACCCTCCTCTCCGCCCACCCCTGCGACCTGTGCAACTCCCTCCTCCCCTGCCACCCCCGCAACCCAACGGACCCAGAGGTGGAAAATTAATTATTAGAATTGGTCAACCACCCTTGGGATTGTTGGGCCGCAAGGGTGGTGATGAGCTCCATCATTAGACATATTTGGAGGGGTTAATAGTCACCTTTTTTCCTTCTTAGATCTCTTTTTCTTGCATTTTTATTATTATTTGGGCTTATGATGCTAGTATAGGTGGTGATTAAGGCTAACATACTCTGAGTTCTTAATATAAGGTTGAGTTCATAAAATGATAATTTATTAATCATTTTTATAAAGATTTTATCACAAAGGCTTGGAGGAGACAACAAGGAGAAATTATAGGAGGATTTTCCACCCTCAAAGGCAATCGAAGGATTCCCAAGGATTCTCTCTAGAAATTCGAATTCCAAAGGCAGCTAAGCAACTCGAAGAGGAGAGCACTCAATCTTGGTTTACTTGGAGTCCAGTGGACTCAATCACCATTTTCTATGGATTTTTTGGTAGTTGCCCTGTAGAATAACTAGAGTAGAGCTAGAGCTACGAAGAGTTAGTCTATCCTAGTCTCGCTTCCATTTAGAATTATTGTTGTGAAATATTGAACCTTTTTATTTTATTCAGGGATCGAAACTTTTAGAGATGTATGTAGTTATTCGTTTATGAAATGAGAAGACTCATTTCATTTGATTAATTTAAGTTCAGAGGGCTAGGCTCGTGGGTTAGGGCCCAATCCATGTGCCTCAGCTTCTCTGTTGTTATTATCTTTTCCTTTCTATCATTTAGCTAGTTTTTCCTCTGTCATTTAAGTTAGATCTGCTTCTGATAAGTTTTATTTCTATTTAGTTTTTGTGTTGCTATAGTTTTAATTGCTTATGCATAGTGAAATAGAGGAAAAACTCCAAAAATTTGGTCAAGTCTCCCCCCCTCTCATATTTGTCAATAGAGTTAGAGTAGGAGCAGACCTTCACATAGCCCAAAATTTCTCTTTGTTCGAGTTCAGGGAAAATTTTTTATTACCAAGTCTAAGCCTTTCCTTCACTATTTCATCCCACATTCCTGTCTATTTCCCGTACATGAATCCACATGTGTGCTTCACTTATGAGCAATGCTCTTACACTTCCATTTCCCTCCTTTACTTCTCACCTTAGTGTTGCACTTACCTTCTTTAGAACACCTTTAAGCTCTTCATCCTTACTTCTATGTTTTTCTCCGTTCACGGCCGCCTCACCCTTTTTACGAAAAACACGTGAAAAACCATATAGAACCATGGAAAACCCAACCTCTGGCTTTGCTCCTCAAGATTCCTACCACCGTACGTCGCACTTCGCAATCGCAACATTTAACGATTACCTTAACACTTATCGCCCATTCCTTTCGATTGCGATTTTGCGAACTCGCAAATTGCACTTCACACAGGTTACCTTCTACCGTTAACACTCACCGCTCATTCTTTTCTATTGTGAAATTGCAAATCGCAACTCTTATCTTTTTCCACCGCCATGTCATCCCCATCGCACATCGCATCCTGCAGAACTTACCACATCACAAATCGCATCCCATGGAATTTATCACATCGAAAATCGCCACCTGCAACCTTTACCACAGTGAAAATCACATTTCACACATTTTTGTTTATTCCCATTAATCCTTACCGCTATCCTTGTA
The DNA here is from genome assembly GCA_034641835.2 of Pinus albicaulis. Taxonomy (NCBI): domain Eukaryota; kingdom Viridiplantae; phylum Streptophyta; class Pinopsida; order Pinales; family Pinaceae; genus Pinus; species Pinus albicaulis. The sequence goes on along the minus strand of CM076582.1, from coordinate 1,072,525,517 downwards.
AACTTCCGATATTGCGTTTCACGACCCACCACATCAGTCTTCCCACTTCTCACTATGCACCATTTAGTTTATTACCATTAATCCTTACCACTACCCTTGTAAACTTGTGATATTGTGATTTGCGACCCGCCACGTCACTCTTCACACTTCGCACTGCGTACCATTTAGTTCATTATGTTAAGTCCTTATTGCCATCCATTTAAACTTGCGAAGTTGTGATTGCGACATTGCACATCGTAACTTCTATTTTCCATCACATTCCGCCATCGTATTTTTTAGTTCTTCTTGCTCCGAAGTCATTTATTGCATTATAATAAGGTTTCCTAAGGGTTTAACCCCCTCTGTTCGCTCCAAAGCCATTTCTCACACTATCATAAATTTTTCTAAGAATTTAACCCCCTCTTTCTGCTTCCAAACCTCATTTAATGTGTTAAATCCCCCATTAGCCCTCTTAGCCCTTTTTACTCCCTCTAAGTTGCAAATTAATTATTTTTAATTAAAATTAAGGCATGGATAGTTTAGTTACATGGATAGGAGTATGGTAGATAGATCATAGGGTGGGTAGAGTGCATCTATCTGCTTTGCCAATTTAAGTGTAGTTTAGAATTAATTTCCTTTTTGTTATATGTTTTCTGAAAATTAAATTAGTTTCATTCTTGGCATTCCTTTCCAGCAATTTAGTTCTGTTTCCTTTCTTTGATTTCCTTCCAGCAAGTTTTTCTCATAATTTAAGAAATAATACCCTTTCGTGAAGCAGAAGAGGATGACATGAACAGAATGCATCTTCTATGTATATATCACTGTCACCTCAAATTCTGTACTAACCGTGGGTTGATAAAGTAAAGTAGGGTAGCCCCTGGGAGTTGCAGCATTCTTGGTGCAATACTAGGGCTCACCACTTTTTGGCGTCGTTGCCGGTGAGGTGTCTAGTAGATATTTTTATTTTGTTTTAGCATCCTCTTATGCTTTCCTTTCTTTTCATGTCACTTTAGAAAAATTGAAAAAGTACAAAAAATATTTGATTTTAATGCCTCATAGGACTAGGAATACTCAAAGACAAACCTTACCTAAAACCCCCACATCACATCCTAGCCACCCTTCACTCTTCTTCAGTCGCAATGAGATTGAACCCCCTATAGGAGATGCTTCTGAATATTTTGAGGATTCTATTGGGGAAGAAGAATAAGACCTTGTTTTAACTGAGGGATTTTCTTCACCTATATTAACCATGGTTGGGACCCAAAGATACTTTCCCATAAGAGAGGGAGATGGGGACACTAAGATGAAAAAAATTATCCCCTCAGCTCTTCCACACTTCCATGGACTTACCTCTCAGGACCCTGACACATTGATGCTTGAATTTGATGTTGTCTATAGGAATTATGATTACACCTTTGATGATCAGAAGTTGAATCTATTCCCATCCACCCTTAAGGATGCAACCTTACCCTGGTTCATAGGTCTCCCTGGGGATAGCATCACTACCTGGGCACAGATGGAAGAGACCTTCAGCGACAAGCACAAAGACTATTGTAGGTCCAAGGAAACTAAGGATGAGATATTTAGGATGACTCTAGGGCCTGATGAATCCCTAGAGGATTATGAAGAGAGGTTTCAATTTAACTATAAGAGAGCCAACTATACTCTTTGTCCTTACTCACTCAAACTTGTACTTCTTCTATGGATCAGTGAAGAGATGATAGAAACCTTGAATATATTATCAGGAGGAAATATCTACCAAAAACCCTATGAAACAATCAAAACTATCTTCTGGAACCATTCTAGGCCATTCATTAGGGGAATTTTTAGGTCTAAAATGGGCCTCCTAAGAAAAATGTACAACAAAAATAAACATTATAAGAACCAATAGGATTCAAGATGATGATGTCAACCATGGTGGATGATTCACCATTTTTAGAGTAAAAAAGTAAAAATATTAAAAAATAATAAAACAACTTTTTCAACTCGTATTTTCAACTTATCTCTCTATTTTTTTAGTCAAATTTCAAGCGGGAGTATTCGTTGCATGAAAAATTTAATTCCTCATCGAAGGAGTACCTATGTTGCATACTTTCGATGGACCCTACTACATGAAAAATGAGAAATACATGAAAAAATGTGTTTACAATCACATTTTTCATGTATTTATCATTTTTCATGTACCAATGTCCATCAAAAGTATGCAACATGGGTACTCCTTTGATGGGAAATCAAATTCTACATCCAACAAGTGTTTCCGCTTAAAATTTGAGTAAGCCTATAGGGAGATAAGTTGAAAATACGAGTTGAAAAATAGTTTTTTCCTTTTTTCCCTTTAAAATTTGATGATGTAATAAAATATTATTTTATTATTTCCACCATTATTTTATAATTTCCTTAGGAGGCCCATTTTAGACCTCAAAATTCCCCTAATGTAGGAAGAAGGGCAAAGCTATCCAAAGTATATCCAATACCCCTTCCTCTTCCACCTTCATAAAACATGAGATTGGAAACATGCCAGAGGACTTCAAGAGTGACATGATGCACACCTTTTCTTTGTAAATGAACACAATGCAGGTCAAAAGGAAGCAATATGAAGTAGAGAGATCCCTGGCCATATTTTGTCCTAGATGTACCAGGAAACACCCAATAAATGAATGTCCACTGATTTTCAGAGAGGTTTTCTTAGTCTGTGAAGAGAATCATGCCACAGAAAAGTGTCCCTCCTTACCTAGACTTAAATTTGTATATCAAGGTGGGGAAACAATGCCATAGCAACTTTGTTTCATCAACTAGCGAAGGCCTCACGGCCCTCGGCATATCAACAAGGTATGCAAGGTGTACCTCACTCTTACTATTACAAAAATCAGAGTTCACCCATGCAACCTTGGTACACCCCCACTCCTCCATCCTAGTCTACACCTCCTACTTAGCCTTCCAACCCTTCATATCACCCTCAACCAGTAAACCAACCATTTTAGTAGTATGTTCCATAATAACCTCAGTGGAACAATCCATCCCAAGGTTGGAGGCCTCAACAAAATCAACTACCTGCTCTAATGCCTCCACCCCAACCTCAACCTCATCTTACTCATGTCGATCCACCTAAGCTACCTAAACCTGCACAACCCAATCCAAACCTGAACAATAGATAGGCACAGCAGGCTCCCAGTGGAGAAACATCCCATCCAGCTTATGATGTGGAGATACAGGAGGTTAATCTTAGGTCAGGAAGAGTAATCCCAGATAACCATCCCCCATCTCCACATGCAGAGGTTGAGGAGGAAAAGGAAGAAAATAACACTCAGATCCAACAACCTCCTTTTCCCGAGCGCTTGATCCACCCTAGTCAGCACACCCTAGAGGAGACTGAACTCCTAGTAGAATTGGAAAATTTGTGTGTAAATATACCACTTCTCCAAGCCATTAAGGATGTCCCTATCTACAATAGGCTCATCAAAGAAAAGTGCTTCAAGAAACCTATAAGGAGGAAGAGAGATACCCCCACCATCAATGTGGTAGGACAATTATCTGACCTAGTGCTAGGGAAGGTGATATTTCCAAAATACCTAAACCCGGGTAGTCCAGCTGTTGATGTACATATAGATGGTGTCATAATCCCCAACACTCTAATTTATTTAGGGGTTGCCATCAATATCATGACCAAGGAAAATATGTTGAAACTTAATCTCTAAGGGATTTTAAGGAAAACCACAATAGTTATGCAACTTGCACACTAGTCCACAGTAACTCCGGAATGAATTGTTGAGGATGTTATGGTTACCATTTACTCTATGGAGTATCCTATAGATTTCCTGGTCCTGCAGCCAAAAACCAAGTTTAATGTTTATCCTCTCTTCTTAGGGAGACATTGGTTAGCCACTGCAGATGCTTATATTAGTTAACGGGCTGGAAACATGACTATAAAAAATGGGCCTTTGTCTAAACAGCTAGTGTTATATCCTCCAGCCAAGCCGTCCATTGATCATGATCTCCCTATATGGTTGGAGGATGAAGAAGATGAGTTATATAACGCTTCTCCTATGTGTACCATAGATGTTATCCTTAGAGGGGGGCAGCTTGATGAAGATGAACTCATCAACCATACCATTCAAATCCAGTCCTCCACTAACGCTCCTCTCGAAACCCTAGTCAAAGATTCTGAAATCCAACCTTGGATGGAAGTGCAATAAATTGAGACAACCTCTGAAACCACCAAGGCTGTCAAGTTTGGCCCATCTGGATCTCTGAAAATCAACCCAAACCTCTCAAATGAAGAAGAGAAGCATCTATGCCAGCTTTTGAAAGAAAATCTTGAAGCATTCTCTTGGGATTATAAGGACATGAAAGGGGTGCATCCTTTAGTATGCATACATCACATTTACATCAAAGAAGGATGCAAGCATGTGAGACAGCCCCAAAGAAGGATGAACCTGGATCTAAAGGACATATTCAAAGAAGAGTAGAAACTATTGGATGCGGGGTTCAAATATCCTATATCCGACAGTGAGTGGGTATATTCTCTTGTCCTAGTCCCAAAGAAGAATGGGAAGTAGTGAATTTTTGTTGATTATCGAGAACTTAACAAAGCCACCAAGAAATACCATTTACCTTTTCCCTTTATAGACCAAGTCCTGGATGGCCTTGCAAGGAAGAAGTTATTTTCCTTCTTAGATGGCTTCATTGGGTACAATCAGATTCAAATAAGCCTTGAAGATCGGGATAAGACTACTTTCACCTTCCTTTGGGGTAACTTTTCTTATAGATTCCTACCCTTTGGGTTATGCAATGCTCCAGCCACCTTCCAGAGAGCTTTCCTTAGCATCTTTTCTGAGTTAGTCCACAACTCTATCAAAATTTACATGGATGAATTCACACCATATGGGGATGACTTCGAGGAAGCTCTCTCCAATTTTGGTAAATTACTAAGAACGTGCATTGAAATGCATCTCTCCTTGAGCCCAGAAAAGTATGAATTCCTGAAGAAAGAGGGGGTTGTATTAGGACACTCCATATCCCAAGCAGGAATACAGGTAGACCCAAACAAAATCACTATCATCAAAAGGGTACCTACTCCTCAAAAGCAGAAAGTTGTCAGGAGTTTCTTAGGCTTAGTTGGTTACAATAGAAGGTTCATCAAAGATTTCAGCAAGATGGCTTCACCATTATTAAGGTTATTAGCCAAATATTTTGAGTTTATTTGGTCTGGTCCTTGTTAAGAGGCTTTTGAGCTCATTAAGAAGCAGTTGACTACTGCCCCATCCTCCGAGGTCCAAATTGGACTGTGCCTTTCCATATCCACACTGATGCATCCGAAAAATCCGTAGGGGCAGCATTAGGACAATTAGAGGACAAAATCCCTTATTCCATTTATTTCATCAGCAAGAATTTGGCCAAAGCCAAGTTGAATTATATTGTTAGTGAGAAAGAGATATTGGAAATTGTCCATGCATTGAACAAATTCAGGCATTATGTCACTGGATATCATACCTTTGTTCACACTGACCATGCAGCAATCAAATATTTAATGAACAAACTAGATGTTAATGCTAGAATAATTAGATGGTTGTTACTTTTGTAGCAATTTTATTTGACTATTGTTCATAAACCTGGAAAGGAAAATTTTGTTACAGATTTTTGCCCAAGTTATTTCTCCCTACAGGTGAAGAAGGAATGGTGGATGACCAGCTACTAGATGAACACCTCTTTTCCATATCATCACTGTCACCATGGTTTGTTGATATAGCCAACTACTTGGTTGTTGGAAGACTCCCTCCTAATCTTTCATTCAGGGAGAGGAGCAGAATCATCAGAAAAAGCTCCCATTTCACATGGATTGGGGGGAATCTCTTCAAGCTAGGCCCTGATCAAATCCTAAGAATATGTGTGAGGGAGGAAGAATTTTTTGTTATCCCCTCTGAATGTCATGACAGCCCATGTGGAGGCCACTTTGTTGTAAAGAGAACTACTTACAGAGTTTTGCAGGCGGGTTAATATTGGCCTACCCTTCACCAAGATTCCAAAAGATACACCAACAGGTGTGACCAGTGCTAAAGAATGGGGAAACCCAAACAAAGGGATGAAATTTCTTTACACCCTCAGGTGGCTCTTGAGCCATTTGACAAGTGGGGCATGGAATTTTTTGGGCCCATCGATCCACCATCTAGACAAAAGAAGTATATCATAGTCTACATTGATTACCTGACAAAGTGGGCTGAAGCAAAAGCAGTGAAGGTAGAAACCAAAGAAAAAGTAGCAGAATTTCTGAGGGAGAATGTGTTTTACAAATTTGGATATCCCAGAGAAATAGTCATTGTTCAGGGATCATATTTCACATCTCACATCATTGAGAATATTTTGAGGAAGAAAAAGATTAAGCATAGAACTTCTACTTCCTATCACCCTCAGGCAAATGGCCAAGTAGAAGTAACTAACAAAGCTTTAGAGAGCATCCTCACCAAGGTTGTGAGCAGTAGCAGAAAATATTTGGCAGATAGATTGGTAGAAGCTACTTGGGCCTACAACACCACTTGGAAGACAAAAAAATGATTCACTCCTTATGAACTAGTCTATGGTAAGAAAGCTCTACTTTCAGTTAAGTTTGAGTTCAATACTTGAAGAATGGAAGCTGAATTAAATCTAGATCTAAAAAATGCCCAAAAAAGAGAGGTTGTTGCAACTAAATGGAATGTATGAGTTCAAAATGCAAGCACTTCCTCACACAGAGGTAGTTCAGCTGCAAAGGAAGGTATGGCATGACAAGAACATCAAATAAAAGACCTTCCAAGAAGGAGATTGGGCACTGTTGTATGATTCAAGGTTTAAAGACTTAAAAGGAAAGTTGATGACAAGATGGTTGGGGCCTTACACAGCGGAAAAATGCTTTGATAATGGCATAGTTCAAATCAGAACCACAGATGAGGAAGGGATCCCCTTGGTTGTCAATGGTCGCAGACTTAAAATTTACAAGAAGCCTTTGTCAAGGGAAAATTTCATCAATTCAATAAGTAGAGAGGTGTATTTTATGGGAAACTCCGTAGTTTCCCACACCTCCTAAAAGAAAAAAGAATAAGCTTGTGGGTTGAAAACCTCGATGGAGGCAGCTCACTTTCTCAAAAGAAAAAAGAAGGGAAAAAAAAGAATAAAGATCCATGGGTGAAAACCTCTATGAGGAACCCAAGGCAATTTTATGGGTTGAAAAAATCCATGGAGGTAGCCCACTTTCTTTCGAAAAAAAAGAACAAAACCAAAAAATGCATCTGTATCACTGTGTTTTTTTGTGTTTTTTGTTTTGCAGGTTGTTACTGGTTTCTGGAAAACACAGGGAAGAATTCATCTTATTTTCCCTTCTTCTATATTTCCTTCCATCCTATCATTCACTCCATTCATCTTCATAACTTCCTCCATCAACTTCATACACCACACCCCTCTATTCTTGAGCACAATGTAGCAAGAGAAGCAACACACAAACAAACTACTACAAACATCAGGAAGTTCCTTCAAAAACAAATTTGTTCATGGACTGCCAAGAAGAAGAACAAGGGCATCTGCATAACAGACTACAGGAGAACGATAATGCCACCCATGGCATCGCAAGCACCCTATGCGACATCCACAGCAGAGAGAAACAACAGACAAAGATTAGCAGTTCATTCAGGAAGCTACTCCTTCAGCAAGTTGATCACTCAGAGAACAGGAATATGGTGAAGAATGCAGCATCTAAAAAGGCTTGTCTCCAACCTCTAGCTCCTGCAACCGCCTTGGAAACAAGTAAACTTAGGTATAAGCTCTCACCCCTTGCTACACATTCATAGTAGCTAGAAATAATTAATTTGCACACTTACATTTTGAGGGGCAGAAAGGTGGCTAGTTAACTCGGCCACCACCGTGAGGAATGGCTGGCATTAGGGGAATTTTGAGGTCTAAAATGGGCTTCCTAAGGAAATTAAAAAATAATAGTGGAAATAGTAAAATAAGATTTGATTACATCATCAAATTTTAGAGGGAAAAAAGAAAAAACTACTTTTTTAAGTTGTATTTTCAACTTATCTCCCAAATTTTTTACTCAAATTTCGAGCATAAGTACTCATTGGATGAAAAATTTAACTCCTCATCCAAGGATTACCCATGTTTCATACTTTGGATGGATCCTGCTACACAAAAAATGAGAAATACATGAAAAAAGTGATTGAAATCACATTTTTCATGTATTTCTCATTTTGCATGTAGCAAGATCCATCAAAAGTATGCAACATGGGTACTCATTGGATGAGGAATTAAATTTTGCATCCAACGAGTACTCCCACATGAAATTTGAGTAAAAAATTTGGGAGATAAGTTGAAAATACAAGTTGAAAAGGTATTTTTATTATTTTATTATTTTTTAATCTTTTTACCCTTTTACTTAAAAAATGGTGAATCATCCCCCATGGTTGACATCATCATATTGAATCCTATTGGTTCTTATAAAGTTTATTTTGGTTGTATATTTTTCTTAGGAGGCCCATTTTAGACCTCAAAATTCCCCTAATGAATAAAAATGGGAGTACACGCCACCTAGGCATGCAAAAGAAAAATTTTAAACCAGTGGAGTAGAGGAGAACGACGGGAGGAAAATGTGCATTCTATCCTGAATTAACGGGGAGGAGGAACCAATTGTCTACGACAGAACTGTAGCTGAGCGGAGTTATATTGGCACTCCAAATTTAGATGTGTCATCTAATAAAAGGAGATGTCGTCTCATCCAAACCAGTGAATTGACAATTTTTAGAGAGATAGGATCGACGGAAGCATGCAGCGCTTGAAGAAGAATAAGAAGAACCATAAATAAAAAAATAAGAATAAGAAGAAGAAACTCGGGGTAGAACCAGAAGAAGAGGAGGAAGAACCAGCAGAAACAAAAAGAACCATAAGAAGAAGAGAGAAAGGCAAAGGGCCAAAGAAAAATAGAAGAGATGGCCATAGAAGTCACGGAGATAGCAGAAAGTGGGCGAGACAGAGACTCACAACCCAGCGTCACATCCCCTCACTACAAAAAGATAACTACCACCATGGCTCCTCCGAGTGCAAAAAGAAAAAGGTGGAACTCTAGGTATTCTGGAGCTGACAAGAATCATAGAAAGCCAGAAACTTCTCCCATAAGCCTGATCATCGTTAAAGAATCACCAAGGGGGGAGGAAAGAATCGAAGAAATATCTCTGAAGGAGCAGCTGCAGAAGGCACAGGCAGAGAATGTAGTGCTAAAGGAGCAATTGCAACAAAAAGAGGAGCAAGTAGCCACCATGATGCGAGGCCAGCCACACGAGCCCGAATCTATATTGCTCTGCCATGCGTATAAGAATGCATCTCATATATTGCCCAAATGAGACTCTGATCTGGGCAATCTCATACAATAACTAATCTCGGAAGCTCTTCAAACATATGTTCACCACTTTTAATACAATCCCAATAAAAAGACTTCATGCAGAAGTTTATCAACACCATTCAATTCCTTCCAAAGATTTCAACAGAACCCAATCTCTATTCGAATTAACAACCAATCTGAATCTCATTCAGATATGTCGTTTCAATTCACTTCAATCCTTTGAATAAATTACCATAGGTTTTGTTCAATGCGTTCCTAAACCATTCTTCAGCCACCAATCTAAGTTTCGATCAGATTCAAATTAATTAAAGACCAAAGTCCCACAGCAATCTGGTCATGCAATCAACATACCTCCAACCAAATAAACGCAGGATCTCAGCGCCCATCAATTTGGGTCTTCGTTTACTTCAGGATTCCATTTTCCACTGCAACTTCAATTACATTCAACGCTGCCCAGCAAAATATTCACCGAACACTTCACTCACGTTATTTCAATTTCAAATTAAAAAGAATTACCTCTCATCGCGTGGCTCCGATGTGATATCAATTGGTATATCGCATCTCCAATACGTTCTACTTTTCAACATACACCGATGTAACCAATCGGCGATCGCAGCTTGCAAGAATGGAATGTTAATTGACTAACACCGATTCCATAATGCCGACACGATGTTTCCGGACCCGATTCACTATTCCAGCCTGTTATATAACCTTTTCTCATCCGGTTTTTATCCGATGCGATACCAATCACAATCGGCAATTGCCATGACTTGAATACCTATTGTCAAAAGTTCATAGCTCCGACCCGATTACAATCGCCACTATTCTGATCCGACTAATCGGAATCGGAAATCGCTGATCCTCTGACCTGTTCCAATCGGTGATCGAAGATCGCAATTGCGATGCACTCTCGCCCTTAGAATCTTCAGATTTTCTGATCCGATTGCAGCACTAGACCCGATCTCATATCAAAACTAATATGTATATCAATTCACCTCCGCTCAGAAATTCTGTGAGTCGAAATTTACCCAATTTTCTGTGTTAAAACTTTTTCAACGCATTAACCTCAATAACACCAGGTTTGACTTAACAAAAGAATTCGATAGTTAAAAATAAGAACACACACACCGCAACCATTTCAAACAATTGTACAGAATCATATAATACTCATATTACCACCAATTATCATTCGATGTGCACAAACCACAATTGCATTCAAAGAATGAAACAGAGTTTCGACCTTTTTCCCCAATCACACAAGGAATTCATATGATTGCAATTACACTACGCACAGAATCATGACTAGATCCATCAATTACACAGTTAAGCGATGATAGTGTTTCCACAATTTATCATCCGGCAATGCATAAATTATAATTGCATTCATAATATTTAGAACAATAAAACAGAGCCTGTGTTACACAAAATTATACAGAGAATGGTCTTTGTTATCCCCACAACACAGTTCTTCTCTCCTTCTGAGCTTTTGGTCTTCACCAAGACCTATCCTAATCTACTCGTTCTACCCAAACTTCACACTAACTCTAACTTAATCTACTTCTCTAAAAAAATCCCTCGCTCTCTCCTTTTTAAAATAAAGGAAATATATATCTAAATTAACCATCTCCTCCACATTTGGAGGAATAATTTATATATTTAGAATTCATACCCTATCCTAATCTAAACAAACTAGTCTACTTGGCTTGATCTCCACGCAGGGAGGATCACTTGCCATTTATTCCCAATTTCTGTTCTTAATTAGGCCACTCTTAACTCCTACATTTAATTGAAATTAATACACAATTAACACCCAAGTCTTCCTCCAAACTTGTATTAGCCACAACATGTGACCATTCCATCACATTGCTGGCTAGGTCTAGATGCTCCTGCATCAGACTCCCAAAGTTTAAATTAACCATGATCTCCTGATCATGCACTTCATGTCTGTGTCCTCCTGGATCCCATACTTGATTTGATAATTTGTCCTTGGTTACTGCTGTTGTTGTTTGTCCTTCAAGTCTCTCGCCTTTGTGCTGTAATGCCTTACTGTCTGCTGCTGTCATTTTCACATATTTTGCTGCTGTTTTGCTCACTCTAATTTGCAATTTTCCATTCCCTTCACCTGTACCATTTCTTCCAGCAAATCTTCCTTTCTTCTTTTGTCCTGTATTTGTTTTACTGGAATGCTGTAGTATGAGTTTCCATAACTCATCCAATTCTTTGTCCATTTCACTTCCCATGTGCTGAATACTATTCTGCTGCAACTGGTTGTGTTCTTGATTTAGAACATCATAATCTCTGTCCCAATAATCTTCGATATACATTTCTGAAATGTACAAATGCCTTTTCCCAGGTTCTTCTTTTGGTTTCTTATTCATGACTTCATCATTCTTCACTTCAAATTCTAGCATACCTGTATCTCCACAAATTTCTTGAAAACTCATCTTTAGTTCAGTAGTTTCATACCATAAATTCACCACCATTTCCTCATTCTAAGGCTTTCTGATCTCACTTTCCATTAATCCGATCTGTTTTTCCGAATTTACTTCACATTTCCTTTTTCCTGCATGTAAATCTTCATCAAAATTAATCAGCTTAATAGACTCAAATGCTTTACCTGGCTTCCTCATCAAAATATTCGACTTATACAAATCTGCCATCTCATCGAGAAGTTCTCTCAAAAGTTCTGTACCATCTTTACTAACTGCATTGTTCGCAATATCTGTCTTTAATCCTCCTGCACTCTGGCTTTCTTCAAGATCAATGATCTTCAATGACTCAGTGTATCCTTTGAATTCAAAAATTCTTTTTCCATCCTCCTTATTCTGCATATGACTATGAGTAGTCATTTCTTCAACAGTCTTCAATAACTGTTTGTCTTTCTTCAAGTTAATGTGACCTGCAAACACACAACAACCTTTAGTTTTCAAAATACAATACCTTCCATTTTCTTTTGATGCTTCAAGCATCAATCCTCCATCATAAATCTCTTGGATTTCAGCGGATATTTCTTGCGGTGACTTCAAATCAATATGAATTTGTTCAAGTTTCTTGAACTCATTCATCAGCTTGCCATTCAACCTCTGTTGCAATAGCTTCCACTTCACTCTTTTCTTCAGTCTCCATCTGTATCTTCGGTCTTCACTTATCTTTCTTTGTACTACCAGACCAATTTCTGGTTCTTCATTCTGTTGCCAGCTTCTATACTTCTGCAATCTAATGCCTTCCTCAAATTCATTTTCATGTAGCTGATCATTCCTTCCAAATTTTTGGTTACTTCCATATTCATCTTGCTGAATTAATATTTCTGTCTCCTTTATGTCTCTGAGGACATAAATCCCTTGTTGCTCCTAATCTTTCATCTCACCTTCAAATAATCGCTTCTCAATTTCTCTGATTTCAGCATCATATTTATTAATGCTGTCTTCCACGCCTTTTCCTCCATCAAGTTCTGTAAGCTTTGTTTCTCCTTTGGGTTCCTCGAGTAATCTTTCCAAGAATTCTATCTCCTTGTGAAATCTCTTCAACAGATCATCACAATTTTCCTTCTCAGCTTCATTCTTTTCTTGGCAATCCTCCTGAGTTGACCTGTTTTCCACATTATCATATTGCAAGCATCTTTCATCAATTCCATTAAACAAATTCATTGGTTTACCTTCTTGTAGTCCCACCATGGAATTGTCTACGTCAACCTCATTTGACTGTTTCACCCCAAACATGATTTCATCTATGAACTCCTTCTGTTGCAATAGATCAACGCCTTCTTTCTCTAAAAGGGATTCACCATCATACTTCACCTCAAGAGCTTCATTCCTGGTTGTGAAAATTTCATCAGGCTGTTCATCATCCTCTGCATATCCTGCAAACATACACAAACTATAAGAATCAAAACAACAAGGCTTCATTGCCTCATCTGCTTCCTTTGTCAACATATCTTCGAATTGTTCTGAGCTCTGCCAATAGTCCATGAGATCTTCAGCTGACCTCTCATTATCCTCTTCCCCTAACATTTCACCTTGTTCAGGTCTACAAATGGAAACTTCCAATTCTACCTCTGCTTCTCTGAGTTTCTCTGATTCCTCTTGAGCACTCAATATCTGCTCAATCTTTCTCCATTCTTCTACTATCTCTAACTTCATTTGCTGATTTCTCCTTTCTCGTAGCCTTTGCCACTTTACTCTTTTCCTCATGGTCCAACCATTCTTCTGGTCTTTAATATTTCTCTGCAGCATCTTCATCAATATTCCAATCTGGAAATCTATCTCAGCTTTCTCTCGGTCAAACTCTTCTTGACTCATCCTCATGCCATTTGCTTTGGCATCTTCCCTTCTGCTATGGCTTCTTTGTGAACTTCTGCTATGACTATCTGTAGTCATTTTCTGCTCCTCTCTTTCCATGAGCTCCTCGCACCTCTGCAACAAGCCTCTGCAACAGTAAGTCCTCCTTACTGCAATCTTACCTCACTAAGCTCTCCTCACTCAGTCTTTTGGTAAGCACGATCCCCTATCCAGAATCTTCTCTTGAGCAACACCTTTGCTCCCTCTAGGCTTCTACAATCTCTCACTCTTTCTTTCGAGAACACCTCAATTGTTCTCTCTGTCCAATCTCTTGTTGGATTCTTCAGGTTCACTGCCACTTCTGCTTTAAGAACGCATCTGGTTCTTCTTTCACAGCTTCTCTTGATTTATATTGCTGCAGTCTTCACTCTTTCTGATGCTGTCACCTGTGTTTTGAATGGATTTCCTCACTGCTGTAATCTGATACTAAAATTCATTCAGAAAACAAACTTATTCAATTTCAACAGAGCCAAGCTCTGATACCAAAAATTGATGCAGGGCCAACCTTGCAAACCCAGAATCTATATAACTCTGCCATGCGTATAAGAATGCATCTCATATATTGCCCAAATGAGACTCCGATCTGGGAAATCTCATACAATAACTAATCTCGGAAGCTCTTCAAACATATGTTCACCACTTTTAATACAATCCCAATAAAAATACTTCATGCAGAAGTTTATCAACACCATTCAATTCCTTCCAAAGATTTCAACAGAACCCAATCTCTATTCGAATTAACAACCAATCTGAATCTCATTCAGCTATGTCGTTTCAATTCACTTCAATCCTTTGAATAAATTACCATAGGTTTTGTTCAACGCGTTCCTAAACCATTCTTCAGCCACCAATCTAAGTTTCGATCAGATTCAAATTAATTAAAGACCAAAGTCCCACAGCAATCTGGTCATGCAATCAACATACCTCCAACCAAATAAACGCAGGATCTCAGCGCCCATCAATTTGGGTCTTCGTTTACTTCAGGATTCCATTTTCCACTGCAACTTCAATTACATTCAACGCTGCCCAGCAAACTGTTCACCGAACACTTCACTCACGTTACTTCAATTTCAAATTAAAAAGAATTACCTCTCATCGCGTGGCTCCGATGTGATATCAATTGGTATATCGCATCTCCAATACGTTCTACTTTCAACATACACCGATGTAACCAATCAGTGATCGCAGCTTGCAAGAATGGAATGTTAATTGACTATCACTGATTCCATAATGCCGACGCGAAGTTTCCGGACCCGATTCACTATTCCAGCCTGTTATATAACCTTTTCGCATCTGGTTTTTATCCGATGCGATACCAATCGCAATCGGCAATTGCCATGACTTGAATACCTATTGTCAAAAGTTCATAGCTCCGACCGATTACAATCGCTACTGTTCCGATCCAACTAATCGGAATCGGAAATCGCTGATCCTCCGACCTGTTCCAATCGGTGATCGGAGATCGCAATTGCGATGTACTCTCACCTTTAGAATCTTCAGATTTTCCGATCCGATTGCAGTACTAGACCCGATCTCATATCAAAACTAATATGTATATCAATTCACCTCCGCTCAGAAGTTCTGTGAGTCGAAATTTACCCTATTTTCTGTGTTAAAACTTTTTCAGCGCATTAACCTCAATAACACCAGGTTTGACTTAACACAAGAATTTGATAGTTAAAAATAAGAACACACACACCGCAACCATTTCAAACAATTGTACAGAATCATATAATACTCATATTACCACCAATTATCATTCGATGTGCACAAACCACAATTGCATTCAAAGAATGAAACAGAGTTTCGACCTTTTGCCCCAATCACACAAGGAATTCATATGATTGCAATTACACTACACACAGAATCATGACTAGATCCATCAATTACACAGTCAAGCGATGATAGTGTTTCCACAATTTATCATCCGGCAATGCATAAATTATAATTGCATTCATAATATTCAGAACAATAAAACAGAGCCTGTGTTACACAAAATTATACAGAGAATGGTCTCTGTTATCCCCAAAACACAATTCTTCTCTCCTTCTGAGCTTTCGCTCTTCACCAAGACCTATCCTAATCTACTCGTTCTACCCAAACTTCACACTAACTCTAACTTAATCTACTTCTCTAAAAGAATCCCTCGCTCTCTCCTTTTTAAAACAAAGGAAATATATATCTAAATTAACCATCTCCTCCACATTTGGAGGAATAATTTATATATTTAGAATTCATACCCTATCCTAATCTAAACAAACTAGTCTACTTGGCTTGATCTCCACGCAGGGAGGATCACTTGCCATTTATTCCCAATTTCTGTTCTTAATTAGGCCACTCTTAACTCCTACATTTAATTGAAATTAATACACAATTAACACCCAAGTCTTCCTCCAAACTTGTATTAGCCACAACATGTGACCATTCCATCACATTGCTGGCTAGGTCTAGATGCTCCTGCATCACAGCCACCATGGCGGACTTATGCATAGAAGCCTTTCAGCACAAACTCCCCTCTGACTCATATGTTGTGTACCTCAAAGAACAATGGCTTCTAATTCAAATCAACACTCTAGCCTCCCATGGAACACTCCCTTTCCAAGATTGTAGGAAATTCATGAAGTTCTACAAGAAAGCCAACATAGTTGATCAGGAAAAGATGGCAAAGTTTTATATGCATAACTTTGTCCTGACAAATCTGGAGATTTGAGACCACAATCCTACAATGGGGGATATGCAGTTAATGGCTCTAGCATCTTGGATGGTGAATGAGGATAATAGAGCCAAAGAGATATGAAAGGTCATGGAAAGAAGAAATAGAGAACCCTTATATCTCAGTCTAGAAGTGTTTAGCCCAAGAGGAGTCATCCTTAACCATCGAGAGATTGAAAAGGACCATGCACTGGTTGAAAGCTACCTTATACAAGAGAGCCATGCAGGCCAAAAAGATTCGATGGTTGGGACTAAAGCTCAGCCCACCTTTGTTTCTGGGGTTGACTGATGAAGAGGACATAGATGCACAAGATACAGAATGGGAGAATGCAGAAAAGAATGATGGATTTTACCCCCTTGGGGAAACTCCCACGCTTCTTCCTCAGGAAATCAAGGGAGTTGTCAAAGCTTTGAAGGAAATGGAGGGGGAGGATCAGTTGCTCAGAGGATGAGCAACCATTTAGTAGGGGGTGATGATGAGCTCCATCATTAGACATATTTAGAGGGGTTAATAGTCACCTTTTTTCCTTCTTAGATCTCTTTTTCTTGCATTTTTATTATTATTTGGATTTATGATGCTAGTATAGGTGATTAAGGCTAGCATACTCTGAGTGCCTAATATAAGGTTGAGTGCAAAAAATCATTATTTATTAAGCATTTTTATAAATATTTTATCACAAAGACTTAGAGGAGATAGGAAGGAGAAATTATAGGAGGATTTTCCACCCTCAAAGGAAGTCGAAGGATCCCCAAGGATTCTCTCCAGCAATTTGAATTCTAGAGGCAGTCGAGCAACTCAAAGAGGAGAGCACTCAATCTTGGTTTATTTGGTTTCTAGTGGACTCAATCACCATTTTCTAGGGAGTTGTTCGTAGCTTCCCTATAGAATAAATAGAGCAGAGCTAGAGCTAGGAAGTGTTAGTCTATCCTAGTCTCTCTTCCATTCAGAATTATTGTTGTGAACTATTAAAGCTTTTTGTTTTATTCAGGGATTGAAACTTCCAGAGATGTATGCAGTTATTCTTTTATGAAATGAGCAGGCTGATTTCATTTGATTGATTTAAGTTCAGAGGGCTAGGCTCGTGGGTTAGGGCCTAATCCATGTGCCTCAACTTCTCTCCTGTTATTGTCTTTTGCTTTCTGTCATTTAGCTATTTTGGCCTCTGTCATTTAAGTTAGATCTGCTTTTGATAAGTTTCATTTCTATTTATTTTTTGTGTTGATGTAGTTTTAATTGCTTATGCATAGTGAAATAGAGGAAAAACACCAAAAATGTGGTCAAGTCTCCCCCCTCTCATCTCTATCAATAGAGTTCAAGTAGGGGCAGACCTTCCCACAGGTCAAAATTTATTTCTATTCGAGTTCGAGGAAAAAATTGTATTACCAAGTCCAAGCCTTTCCTTCACTATTTCATCTCACATTTCTGTTTGTTTCCCGTACATGAATCCACAGGTGTGCTTCACTTCTGAGCATTGCTCTTACGCTTCCATCTCCCTCCTTTACTTCTCATCTTAGCACTGCACTTACCTTCTTTAAAACACCCTTAATCTCTTCAACCTTACTTCTCTGTTTTTCTCCGTTCATGGCTGCCTTACCCTTTTTACGAAAAACACGTGAAAAACCATATAGAACCACCGAAAACCCAACCTCCATCTTTTCTCCTCGAGACTCCTGCCACTATACGTCGCACTTCGCAATCGCAATATTTAAAAATTACCTTAAAACTTATTGCCCATTCCTTGCGATTGTGATATTGTGAAATCGCAAATCGCACTTCACACCAGTTACCTTCTACCGTTAACACTCACCACTCATTCTTTGTGATTGCGAAATCACAAATCACAAATATTAGCTTTTTCCACCTCCACGCCATCCCCATCGCACATTGCATCCCGCGAAACTTACCACACTGCAAATCGCATCCCGCGGAACTTATCACATCGCAAATCACCGCTCGCAACTGTGACCACAGTGAAAATCGAATTTTTCACATTTTAGCTTATTACCGTTAATCCTTACCGCTATCCTTGTAAACTTGCGATATTGCGATTCGCGACCCGCCACGTCACTATTCGCACTTCGCACTGCGCACCATTTAGTTTATTACTGTTAATCCTTACCGCTACCCTTGTAAACTTGCGATATTGAAATTCGCAGCCCGCCACATCACTCTTCGCACTTCACACTACGCACCATTTAGTTCATTCCGTTAAGTCCTTACTACCATCCATTTAAACTTGCGAAGTTGTGATTGCGACATCACACATCGCAAATTCTATTGTCCATCGCATTCCACCATCGTATTTCTGATTTCTTCTCGCTCCGAAGTCATTTCTTGTGTTATAATAAGGTTTCCTAAGATTTTAACCCCCTATGTCTGCTCCAAAGCCATTTCTCACGCTATCATAAAATTTTCTAAGGGTTTAACACCCTCTTTCCACTTCCAAACCTCATTTCATGTGTTAAACCCCCCATTATCCCTCTTAGCCCTTTTTCTTCCCTCTAGGCTGCAAATTAATTCTTTTTAATTAAAATTAAGGCATGGATAGTTTAGTTGCATGGATAGGAGTATGGTAGATATATCATAGGGTAGGTAGAGTGCATTTAGCCATTTTGCCAAGTTAAGTTTGGTTTAGAATTAATTTCCTTTATGCTATATGTGTTATGCAAATTAAATTAGTTTCATTCTTGGCATTCCTTTCCATCAATTTAGTTTAGTTTCCTTTTTATCATTTCCTTCCAGTAATTTTATTTCCAGTTGTTCTCATAATTTAAGAAATAGCACCCTTTCGTGAAGTAGAAGAGGATGACATGAACAGAATGCATATGTTTTGTATATAGCACTGTCACCTAAAATTTTGTATGAACCCCGAGTTGATAAAGTAAATTAGGGAAGCCCTTGGGAGTTTCATCATTCTTGGTGCAATACCAGGGCTCACTAGGTGGGCGGGGAGAAGGGAGCAACGCGAATCGGTCGGCCACCACTTATCTCGTTGTGTCGCGGGGGTAGGAAGGGAGGAGGGGGCCATGCAGAATGGATCAGTCACCCCTCCCCGCCCATTATGTTGCTCCCTCCCTTCCCACCCCTACGACCCAACGAGCCCTGGGTATCAGGGCTCCGAGCCAACACCACCACACTCAGGTGCATCAGGCGCACATGAGTGCGTAGCGGGCAAGCCCACTTGTAGCGGTCAAGCGAAAGTGGGTGAGTGCACCCATATGATAGGCGAGTTGAGCGTTCAGGCAAGAGCGCGCTCGGAGAGGTGCCCATGAGGTGAGTCAGTATGTTAATATAGGCAGGCGCGCCCATGTAGCAAGCAGGCGACTCGGTGGAAAGATGACTCATGTAGTGGGCGACTCGATGGAAGCATGACTCGTGCAAACATATAGCGGGTGACTGAGGGGCAACGATATGGTTGGGAAGGTCGACATATAGGCATTGGGAAGGTTAGCTTGGTTGGCCGACTCACAAAGAGTCGTGTCCCTTTGTAAAACAAAATGACCGAACGGGTATGAATAGAAGTTCGACGTGTTGGGTAGTAGCATCGAACATCGACCAAGTTTGAAGTGTGAAGGGGTTGAAGAGTTCGGAAAAAAAAGAAATGCAGAAAGCAGTGAAAAGGTGTTGAATGGGCCTGTAGGTCAAGCAAACCGAGTAATAGCATTGTAGTATTAGTGTAACGACAGGCTGGGTGGAGGTCTTGTTGATGAGTCACAGACTCGAGTTGCGAATTGCGACGGACAGTCACATCGGTAGAGCTGCGGGTGGCATTAGGGGAATTTTGAGTTCTAAAATGGACCTCCTAAGGAACTTTTAAACTAACAGTGGAAATAATAAAATATTATTATATTACATCATCAAATTTTAGAGGGAAAAAATAAAAAACTACTTTTTCAACTTATCTCCCTATGGGTTTACTCAAATTTCGAACGAGAACACTCGTTGGCTGCACAATTTGATTCCTCATCCAAGGAGAACTCATGTTGCATAATTTCGATGGAGCCTGCTACATGAAAAATGAGAAATACATGAAAAACATGATTGCAATCATATTTTCATGTATTTCTCATTTTTCGTGTAGCAGGCTCCATCGAAAGTATACAACATGGGTACTCCTTGGACGAGGAATTAAATTTTTCATCCAACGAGTACTCCTGATCGAAATTTGAGTAAAACATTAGAGAGATAAGATGAAAAAATAGTTTTATTATTTTATTATTTTTTAATCTTTATACTTTTTAAGCCCAAAAATGGTGAATCACCCCCCATGGTTGACATCATCAACTTGAATCCTATTGGTTCTTGTAAATTTATTTTGGTTGAACATTTTTTTGAGGAGGCCCATTTTGGACCTCAAAAGTTCTCTAATGTTGTCGCGGACTAGTGAAATGTTTAGGAAGTGTGTCAAAAGTCATGCAGAGGTGCGGGTAGACCCACAGGTCGGGAAGAACAATCATTTTGTGCTGAAAATTGGTAGAGGCTGAGTTCAATGAACCAGCCTCCCCCTTTGAAATATTTAAAAATTGTTCATGAAATTTTATAAATGAAATTATAAAATTGTTCATATCGATTTGGTCTTCTTGCTGAGCATTGTTGGTACTGTTTAATGTTATGAATATTCCGTACACAACTAATCATGAAGGAAAACATAAATAAAGATGTTTGTAGGCGTAGTCCAGAAAACATGAAGAAAAAAACTAAGTATGAATGTTTAGTCAGTGCCGCACAATGCCCCGAGAGGTGGAATCAGCTCAGGGGCATGACAGATGGTATTATATCCAATACAAGTAGATGCAGCAAAGACTAGAGATGTATGCAATCCGATGTTTTAGGGGAAAGAAAAGGTTGGCTGCATAGTTTGGGGTTTCTTGACTTCGAGATTCTTGGAAAAATTGTCTAATATTTGGTGGACATAGTTGCCACACATAACTTTATGACCACTAGGTTAGAACGGGAAGTTGGACTGCAGATTTTTCCAAAGGATGTGGAGGTAAAAGTGTCGGGATTTGCAAATGATGTGCCTATCTGAATTTATGATTCGCAGGGTTATTTAGACTTCACGGTGATGGAGATGAATGACTTTGATATTATATTGGGGTAGGATCTTCTGAAGGGAAACAAGGCAGATGCTATTCAATTTTTCGGTGAGAAAATGTTGATTGGAGACTCATAGATGTGGACTTTACCTACCCATCAACAACGTAGGGAAGTGACAGTGCAACATGTTTATCCACTAAGTATGAGTAGGGCGATGGAGGATGTATATGTTGAGACATATGTGACAGTCATTAGAGAATTTGAGGACGATGATGGAGTGGGGATGCCTATTCCAACCGAGATTTCAGATTTATTAGTGAAATATACAGATCTTATGCCTAATGAGTTGTCGAAAGTACTTCCACAGAGGCATGAAGTGGACCATAACATTGAGATAGAACCTGGGAAGCAACCCCTATCCAAAGCTCCTTATCGATTTTCAGGGTCGAAATTGGAGGAGTTGAAGCGACAACTGAAGGAGTTATCTGATGCAGATTTCATATCACCTTCAAGGTCCTCATATGGTGCTCCAGTATTTTTCCAGAGGAAGAAATATATGAATGAATTATGGATATGTTGTGATTATCGTGCACTGAATAAGCAGGTGATAAAGAACAGGGATCCTTTTCCACTTGTTGCGGATTATTTTGATAAGCTTTCAAAAGCCTGAATGTTTTCGAAGCTAGACTTGAGACATGGGTATTATCAGGTGCAGATAGCAGAGGGGGATGAGAACAAGACCTGGATAGTGACGAGATATGGGAGTTTTGAGTTTCTTGTCATGCCATTCGGATTGTGTAATGCTCCTGCCATATTTTGCACATTAATGAACGATCTTCTTCATCCATTCCTTGATACATTTGTTGTTGTATACTTGGATGAAATCATGATAACATGGAGGATCATAAGAGACACTTGGCTTTGGTATTCGAGGCACTGAAGAAGAATCAATTTTTCTTGAAAAATTCGAAGTGTATGTTCGCTCAAACCGATATTATGTTCCTTGGACACATAGTGGGTTAAGGTCACGTATGGATGGAGCTGAGCAGGGTGCATGCGATTAAGGATTGGCCTGAACCGCAGAATGTTCATGATATGAGAGTCTGCTTGGGGATGACCAACTACCATCGGAATTTTGTAGAAGGGTATTCCAAGGTGACAGTGCCACTAACATACCTTTTGAAGAAGGACAAATGATGGAATTGGACAGAGAAGTTTCAAAAATAAATTGAAGATTTGAAGAGGAGGATGGTGAAAACACTCATACTGAGGCTACATGACTTTGAGAGACGGTTTGAGGTGCATAAAGATGCATTTGATTTTGTGATTCGAGGAGTCCTTTTACATGATTGGCATTTGATGGCATATGAGAGCCTAAAGTTGCAGGATAGAGAGCAGTGGTATCTGGTCCATGAGAAGGAGATGACTATCATCATTCATTGTTTACAGGTATGGAGGCATTACTTGATTGGGAAGAATTTTTCTGTCAAGACTAACAATGTTGCAACGAGTTATTTTTCATCCCAACCGAATTTTTCAGTGGAGCAAGCTCGTTGGCAAGACTTCTTGGTAGAGTTTGACATGACTCTTGAGTACAGGCCAGGTAGACTCAATGCAATTGTAGATTCCCTCAGCAAGAATGGACGGTTATCTGCACTTGGGGAGGAATAATACCAAGCTGAGTGCACAAGGAGTAGGGTCAACATGATCAGTGAGATGCAGATTAGATTTCGAGCTAGTGTGGAGACCGATATTTAGGCAAACAACATTTTGAAGAAAGGTCAAGAAGGGAAAGACTCAGAAGTTTTTCCTACGATATGGACTCTTGTTCTATGGGAGCCAACTTTACATTCCGAAGTCATATGGACTTAGGAGGCACCTCAACTAAAGAGTACCACGATTATCCATGGGTTGGCCACCTAGGGCAGCATTGTTATTTGGCATTGTTTGGGAGGGGATACTTTTGGGAGAGGATGAGACAAGATGTAGAGGAGTCTATACATACATGCATTATTTTTCAAAAGGACAAATCAGATACTCGAAGACGTGGAGGATAATTGCAGCCTTTTCTGATTTCAAAGAGACCATGGATGAGTGTTTCGATGGAATTCATCACTCAATTACCGCAAGTGCAGGGGTATAATTGGATTATATTTGTTGTCTACCATTTTTCCAAGTATGTCGTCTTCATTCTGATGAATATACCATGTGGAGCCGAGAAGACTGTTGATTTATTCTTCAAGCATGTTGTGAAACATTAGGGAGTACCATTGAGTATTGCGTCTGATCGAAATTTTCGATTTACAGGTAGATTTTGGAACACATATTTCAAGCTAGTCAGGACGAATTTGCTGCAGAGTCCGAGTTACCATCCGTAGATAGATGGGCATACTAAACAGATTAATGCATTTTTGGAGGACAAATTGTGACATTATGTGAGGTCTGACCAGAAGAATTCGCTTGAACTCTTGGATGTGGCTCAATTTAGCTCCAACTTGTAGAAGAGTTTTGCAACCGAGTATATTCCATTTGAGTTGGTCAATGGACAGGTGTCAGTTGCTCCACACACAATGCTACCATATGCGAGGATATTTTTGATAGTGTGGGAGGAGGCCTTAGAGTTAATAGGGGTCCACCTGCATGATTTTGTAGGGAAAATGAAGAAATGGGAAGATAAGGATAGACGAGACACACACTTTGATGTTGGGGATATGGTTTTTCTGAGGATCACCAAAGATTAGTTTCATCCACTGAAAGGGATTGTGAGATCTTTGACGAGGAAGTATAAAGGGCCATTCTGGATAAAGAAGCGAGTTGGAAAAGTTGCATATGAGTTGGATCTTCTAAACCACGTGTGTTTGAAACATCTTATGTTCCATATTAGTAATCTTAAGAAATGTAGACTTGATGCAAATCATCCTGAGAGGACAACACCACCGAGGGGGCTAGCCATGATTGTGGATAGACTGAACTTGATTTTGGATAATATCGTTTATCTTCATACTACATGTGTCAGGAGTGCAGCATGAAGGGAGTTCTTCGTTCAGTGGAAGATGCACTAGAGGAGGGTGGTTGGGAAATGGAGGATTCATTGTGGAGATGGAAGAAGGAGATTTTTGAATTTTATGACCAACTAATGCAATCGATAGGATTGTTGAGGACAGAAATGACCCGAGGTGGGGGGGGGATGTCAGGGCTCTGAGCCAAAACCACACAACTTGGGTGATTCGGGTGCACATCGTCCTGTAGTGGGCGCACCCACTTGTAGTGGTTGGGTGAAAATGGGTGAACGCGCCCATACGACGGGCAAGTCAGGTGTTTGGGAAAGAGCATGCCCATGTGAGACACCCACGAGGTGAGTCAGTATGTTAATATGGGCAGGCCCGTCCATGTAGCGAGTGGGTGAATCTATGGAAACACGACTCGTGTAGCGGGAGACTCGATGGAAACATGATTCATGTAGCAGGTGACTTGGTGGAAACATGGCTCGTGTAGAGGGAAACTTGGTGGAAGCACGAGTCGTGCAAACATATAGCAGGAAACTGAGAGGAAACGATACAGTTGGGCATGCCGAAATATGGGTGTTGGGAAGGTTAGTTGGGTGGGCTGACTCACGAAGATTCGTGTCCCTTGGTAAAACAAAACGAGCGAGTGGGTATGAATAGAATTTCAGCGTTTTGGCGAGTAGCATCGAACATCGACCAAGTTCGTAGTGTGAAGGGGTTGTGGAGTTCGGGGTAAACAAAAACATAGAAAGTAGTGTGAAGGTGTCAGATGGGCCCGCAGAGCGGGCGTACCGAGTAATAGCATTGTGGTATTGGTGTAACGAAGGGTTGGGCAGAGGTTGTGCTGACGGGCCGCAGGCCCAAGTTGCGAATTGCGACGGACAGTCACAACGACAGAGCTGTGGGTGAGTGTCGCGAACCGGTGAAAGGTGTAGGCAGTGTGCCGAAAGTCGTGCAGAGGTGTGGGTAGACCCACAAGTCAGGCAGCACAATCATGTTGTGCATAAAATGGGTAGAGGTTGAGTTTGATGAATTGGTCGCCCCCTTTGAAATATTTGTAAATTGTTCATGAAATTTTAGAAATAAAATTATAAAATTGTTAATATCGAGTTGGTATTCTTGTTGAGCATTATTGGTATTGTTTAATGTTATGAATATTCTGCACATAACTAATAATGAAGGAAACACAAATAATGATGTTTGTAGGCGTAGTCTGGAAAACATGAAGAAAAAAACTAAGTATGAATGTTTAACCGGTGGCTCACAATGCCCCGAGAGGTGGAATCAGCTCGAGGTCGTGACACTAGGGGTGGTAGGGCCAATTCTTTGAATCAGCCTTGCCATCCCTAGGGCTCGGCTCATTGGTGGGATTTTATTTTTATTTTTTAATTTTATGTTTTATAAATGTTTTATATTTTTTTTTATTTTTTTTTAATGGTTTTCCATTTTTTTATTGTCTTTTTTAGTTTTTAATTTTTTTTAATGTTTTTTTTTTCTTTTTTTTATACTATATATATATATATATATATATATATATATATATATATATATATATTTCTTTCTTTCTTTCTTTCTTTTTTTATCTTTTTTTTTCCTTATCTTATGTTTATTTTCAAAATATTTTGTTGTATTATTAAAAAATATATATTTAAAAAAAAATTATAATAATGTAATGTTTTTCACATTTTTATGGTTTTTTTTCTTGTCAATGTAATTACAGCGGAAGTGAATGTTGGAAAATCTTCCATCACTTCTCATCATTTGAGGGATGAGGAGCGGCTTGAGTTTGTGAGGATCTTTCCTTATAATTCTGCTGGTTTGGATGATAGGCTAAATTATTTGGGGTTCCATTTAAAACCCAATGATTATAGGAAACAAGATTGGAGCTGGTTGTTGGAAAAACTGGAAAAGCAGTTACGAGTTTGGAGTCATAAATGGATTTCTAGAGCTGGGAGATTGACTTTAGTTAAGTCTGTTTTGGAGGCTGTCCCGGTATATTGGTTGTCCCTCTCTTGCATTCCAAAAGGTATTTTGGAGGCAGCCAGGCGGATTTGCTTTAGAATTATTTGGAAGCAGGATTCGTTGGTAACCCCTTGGGTTCGGTGGGAGAAAATTGTTGTTCCAAAAGGGATGTGAGGGTGGGGACTGAATAATATTTTTCTTTTTGCTCAGGCTCTTGCAGCAAAAGGTGGGTGGAGGCTCATCAATGTTAACAGTCTTTGGACACAGGTGATCTCACAGAAATATATAGCTTCTTTTTCTATAGTGGATTGGATAAGGAATCCAAGGAAATCCTTTGATGGTGGGTCGATGATTTGGAAGGCTCTAGTTAAATCTTTTCACATTCTGGAAACAAGACTGGCCTGGATAGTGGGTAGCGTCAGGAAGCTTCGGGTTGTTGAGGATCCTTGGATGGGAAGTACTACAACACCTCCTTCCGGGGTGCACGGTTGAGGCCTTAAGGCAGAGGGCGATTAATTTTCTCTCCCGTCTTGCTGATCCGGTTCGGAGAAGGCCAGGAATTCAGTCTTGGATTATGGATTCTTCGTTGGGGCTCGATGCTCATGATGAGAGGGATTTGGCTGATTACATATGAGCTTTAAAACAAGCTCATATTTATCTTCAGGAGTGGGAGGAAAAGATAGCATGGGATTTTGATCCTTCGGGGATCTACTCTCCTCGGGCTGGCTACTCAAAACTTAGTGTTGGGGTTCTTTTGGGAGAAGAGCGGTGGTGGTGGAAGAAACTCTGGAAGCTAAATTGTCCTCCTAAGACTCGCCTCTTTATGTGGTATGTATTAGAAAATAAAGTCCCTACTTGGGACGTTCTACAACATAGATGTTTTCAGGGCCCTGGCTGGTGTTGTCTCTGTAATTCTGATGAGGAATCATTCAACCATCTATTCCTCAGTTGTCCTTTCATTAAAGGGGTTTGGTTGGAATGCTCTAGATTGTTGGGTCTCCTGTGTAGATGGGAGGGCTTAACTTTGTCTCTTGCATGGGACTCATGGTGGGTGTCTTATGCTGAGCCGAATCTTAAAGCCCTACCTCTCCTTGTCATCTGGGGATGTTGGCTGGCTCGTAACCAACTCCTATTTGATGAGGCGGTTAGTTCACCAGAGATCATTGGTGCCATGACTATAGGACTACACTCTGCTTTTCCTTATCATATCTGTGCTGCTAACCAGAGGAAGATTATTTTGTTGGACATTGATAGGAGGACTCCTTGGGGATTTTTTAATGGGGCTATGCAGCATAATGTTTGTGGAGGAGGGGCTCTGCTGTTTCTTTCTGTATCACATTGTTTTGATATCTCTGTTGGGCTTGGGGAGGGTTCAAATAACTTATCAGAACTTCTGAGCCTCAATATTCTCCTGATGTTCGCTACGGAGAAAGGTTGCAAGAAGATTAACTTCTTTGGGGACTCAATGAATGTGATAAATTGGATCAATGGTATACAACAGTGCAGAGTTCAACAACTACAAAACTTGTTTCTCTCTATCCAGGAGATCCTTCTTTCTTTTGTTTCTTTCTCCTGTCAGCATATATATAGAGAAAATAATGATGAGGCTGATCGGGCTTCCAAGAGGGGGCTTCAGTAGGCTGTGGGTATCTGGAGGATCAGAGAACATAAGGATGGAGATACTACAAAATATTTTCATCCATCCTTATTCGATTGAGATGCCTCTACTTTTCTAATTTGGCATGCCTTTGTTAATGTCTACAGGCTGCTTACTCCAGGTGCGTCTTTCCTTATAACTGATGTTAGATGGTGGATGCAGTTTTCGCTGATCTCTGTTGGGCTATTCTTGCTCGGCGAGCTGCTGCTGCGGACTTGAATTAAAATTTTCTAATATACTTGGATATAGGGACAATCCCGTGGGCGGTGGTTTCTTAATGGTTTTTCTCATGCGGTTTATCTGATGGAGCCTCCATAAGGCGATTTTTTTATTGGGCTGTGCCATGGAAGGTCTTTTTTTCGATCCTTGGGATCGATAGATCAACATATTTCAAGAGTTTTTGATCGGACTTCTTCTAGGACTGCTTAAAGTTGACAGCAGTAGACCTGTTTTTTTATGAACTTTTTGTCTTCAGAAAGGAAAGGGGTAAAAGCCAGTTCAGGTTTTACATTTGATTTTACATTTTTTAACTGTTACCCTATGCGTTGCCTACAAACTTTCGGGTTTGTCCCTAGATCACATTTATTTGTGCTTCTCTATGTAATTTTGTACTCACCTGCAGTAATGAAATTACGCTTTTTTCTCGAGGGAAAAAAAAAAAAAATATATATATATATATATATATATATATATATTTATTTATTTATTTATTTTTGGGTTAGTTTTTTAGTTTTTATTTTTATTTTATTTTAGTCATGTTTTAATGTATACTTTTATTTACTTATTATTTTTTGCGGCTATTTATGTTTTTTTCTTCAATGTTTTAATTTATATTTTCTTTTGTATTTTTCATTTTTATTTATCTATATATTTATTTATTATTTTGTTTTGTTTTATTTTTTCCTACATGGTCTATTTCAATTCTCGACGAGCAACCCAATCTCATTATGTGTCAATTTGATAGTTGATTTTAAAGTTTTCGTTATAATGGATCAAGTCCGACCCCACAATGTGTCAATTGCATGGTTGTTCTTTAAGCTTTCATTATAATGGGTCAATTCGCCTACACTACGTGTCAATTTGATGGTTGGTTTTTAAATTTTTGTTGCAATGTGTCAAGTTGTCTTAGGCTAATATTTTAAAGTTGCTATACTTTTAACATTTGAAAAAAAATTACACTTGGTATAATGACTCTTTCGTTGAGGTATTCATTTTTAAATCTTTTTTAGTCATAGAAAATTTTCATAATTCCATGGTTGAAATATGTTGAAAGCTTAAGGTTTTATGTAGTCGCGATCTTTGGTTTTAATTCCATGGTAGAAAATTTGTCAAAATTTTAAGGGTTTTTTGAGTCATGATATTTTATTTTTAATACCAAGGTTAAATTTTTTTGAAATTTTAAGGATGTGATGTTTTATTTTTAATGTCATGCCTAAAAAATTGTTGGAATTTTAAGTTTTTTCGAAGTCATGATATTTTATCCTTAATGCCATTCCTAAAAAAAGTTGAAAATTTACCTCGAAAAAAAAAGATGTTATTACAATATCAACACTTTTTGTTATCAGTGTGATTTTTTCACAAAAAAATGGGTTTCTGTTCACTTTTAATTTCACTTTTAAAAAATGTGGAAATTTTGCCTTGAAAAAAAATGTTATCCCAACATCAACATTTTTTCGTTTTTGGATTGTTTTTCATGTTTTTGGGGGGTTTTGGGCTAAATTTCTCATTTTGAGTTTACTGTTCTCGTTTCATAGTTTACATTATTATGCTATGAAATTGTGGTGGTTATGGGTAGCGGGAGGCCACCAAATTTGGAAACATATATGGTATAGTAAGTATATGTCTCTAAATTCACAGGTTGATAAATTACAATTCGAAGGAAGAATAAAAGGATTTGATGTTTTGAATTGGACCCAAGAAACTAAGGATTTGGTGAAACAAATTGCTTTTTTGGAGATAAGAGGAGGCAAGAAGATATTATTCTAGGACTCGTGGCAACAATTTCCTCCATTAGAAGGAAATAAGAACCTACACCATATAAAAATGTTAACACAATCCCAGGGATCCTTTAAGGTGGCAAGCTTCTGGAAATATCAAGATACATTACATGGATGGAGACAGCAGAAAACATTAGGAGATTGGGAATACTCGATGGATTCCCTTGCTTGGGAGGAATTTCAACAAATTCGCCATAGAAAAAGTATTCGAATTTCTCTCAAACATGATATGATTAGGTGAGGGAGGAAACTAATTAGAACATTTACTATAAAAGAATTTTACTCTTTCCTAGTAGGTTTTCAGTCACAACAAGAAACAAATCTATGGGGAAATTTTTGGAAAGATTGTGGATGGCCCAAAATTTAGACTTTTTTATGGATAATTGCTTGGGGTGAGTGTTAATTTGGGATATATTGCAAAGGAAAGGCTTTGAAGGCCCATCGAGGTGCTCGCTATTTTCACAAGGAGGGGAAACAATGGATTATCTACTAATCACTTGTACTTATGTTAGGAAGATATGGGAGTTTACTCAACAAATTTTCAGGGGGTGCTTTACCAAATTCAACAAATATAAATACATGGTTAGAGGACTAGTTTCAAATAAAGTTTAAAAATCCGCTAATAATAAGAGCCTGGTTTGGGCCAGAATTAAGGTATGTTTCCACCCATGATCCCTTCGAATTGTGACACGGTTTTGGTAGTTCTCTCTCATTTTAAACAATAAAGATAGACAAGGTTTATGAAAATCAAGACAAGCATGCTAACGGCAAAAGGAAACGCTTTTATAACGGAAATTTGACTTATTTTATCTCTGTATGCAGGAAAACAGAGCGGCTGAACCAACGTTAAATGGAAGACAACCGACAGACACGAACTCATGGAATCTCAATAGCTTCTAGAAACTGAGAGGAGACAGAAAGATGGATTCAAGCTCAAGAGCCCAAACGACAGCCACGCGCAGCAGGTTGTCGTCTAGAAAATACTGACTCACTGCATGAAAATGCCTTTAAAAGGACCAAGGACGAACGAGAAAAGACATGATTTTCCTTCTGTAATCAATGCTTCAGGACAGAAATATTCGATTGTATCCCTGTATTATCTTCTAATTCAATAAAGAGTTTTTATGTTTTGAACACTCATATTTTGAGTTTTTCATTGAGTTGGATCTTCCGGTGGTCTGGGCCGAACCCCTGGGAGTTCTCTGATAATTTCCGTGTTGTGCATTAATTACAAAATCAATATCTAGTTACCTGATGCAGTTGTAAATAACTTTTTCCACTCAAAAAGTTATGGTTTTTCTTTCTTCAGAATAGTTTAACATTCATGCTTTTTGGTTTAATGTTTTATTGCATTCGTGCTTTTGGATCTATAATAATGCTTTATCGTTGTTAGATGTTTCCATTTTCTTCCAACGCCCTTGCAGTTGATTTACAAATCGTAGAATAATTACCGGTCAATGTTATTCATATTCACATATTAGATTTTTCTCTCAATACGATAAGGTGTCCAATTCTTGATTATGTACAGTAAGATGTCAATTAGTCAGTTTGCAAAGAGAATTACATTACAAAATTATATAAGTAGTTGCTAATTCAGTTTATTCAGGTTGTTGTTCAATTAATTTAAGTTGTTTTTCAATTAGATAAGCTTGTTGTTCAATCCATCATTACATTGTTCAATTATAAGTTTCTCTCCTTCAGAGCTAGGCAAAGTAGTTAGCTGCATTATGCCATTTTCATGTCTCTTTAAGTTGATTGAACTTTGAAAATTAGAAAATCCTTTTCGTAAGCATCCTAGAGTATTTATCATTCGATTTCACTTGCATTTCTTGTGCTTAAACTCTTGAAATAAAAATACTTACCCTAGGTTGACAATTGAATGAGGAACTCAGAGGTTTCCTATAATAAGCCACCTTTGTGAACCGACATTTTTGGCGCCAAGATAGATTCAAGCTTGAGAGCCCAAACGACAGCCACGCGCAGTGGGCTGTCGTCTGGAAAACACTGACTCACTGTGTGAAAATGCCTTTAAAATGACCAAGGATAAACGAGAAAAGACATGATTTTTCTTCTGTAATCAACGCTTCAGGACAGAACTGTTCGATTGTATCCCTGTATTATCTTTTAATTTAATAAAGAGTTTTGATGTTTTGAACAATCATCTTTTGAGTTTTTCATTGCGTTAGATCTTCTAGTGGTCTGGGCCCAACCCCTGGAAGTTCTCTGATAATTTTTGTGTTGTGCGTTAATTACAGAATCAATATCCAGTTACCTGATGCAGTTGTAAATCACTTTTTCCACTCAATAAAGTTATGGTTTTTCTTTCTTCAGAATATTTTAACATTCGTGTTTTTTGGTTTAATGTTTTACTGCATTCGTGCTTTCGGATTTATAATAATGCTTTATCGCTATTAGATGTTTCCATTTTCTCCCAATTCCCTTGCAGTCGATTTACGAATCGTAGAATAGTTACTGGTCAATGTTATTCATCTTCACATATTAGATTGTTCCCTCAGTACAATAAGGCGTCCAATTCTTGATTATGTACAATAAGATGTCAATTAGTCAGTTTGCAAAGAGAATTCTATTTAAAAATTATATATAAGTAGTTATTGATTCAGTTTATTCAGGTTGTTGTTCAATTCATTTAAATTGTTGTTCAATTCGATAAGCTTGTTGTTAAATCCATCATTACGTTGTTCAATTATAATTTTATCTCCTTCAGAGCTAGGCAGAGTAGTTAGCTGCATTATGCCATTTTCATGTCTCTTTGAGTTGATTGAACTTCGAGAATTAAAAAATCCTTTTCGTAAGAATCCTAGAGTAGCTATCATTTGATCTCACTTTCATATCTTGTGCTTACACTCTTGAAATAAAAATACTTACCCTGGGTTGACAACTGAATTAGGAAATTAGAGGTTGCCTAAAATAAGCCACCTTTGTGAACCGACATTTTTGGTGCCGTAGTTGGGGAGGGTGTTAAGAGTGATATCTTTTATGTATCTTTCTCCATTGCCGTGAAGAATTGGGTATTAAAAACGAGACGTAAGAACCTGCGTACCAGTAAGAAAAACGCTTTCTCCATAGCCATTTCTTAGAAAATTGTTTAAATATTGGTAGAATAGGTGCCCTTGTTTTATTACTAGGAAGAAAAAGATAGAAACAGATCAAAATCATCCGCAAAAATCCCCAAAATCCAAGAGATCGGTGATCCTTGGAAGAACAACATATATAGACGAAATCATTAATAAATCTGAATCCCAGGCATCCGTAGGACCCAGAATCATTCCCACTCAAATTCCTACTACTCTCCCTCAAGCAACAACCTCGCCGCCTATAGCCCACGCCGAGATTCACAGTAAGACAGAAGGATTAGAGCTAAGCCTTCAAACTGCCAATCATATATGTACTGACCCTTCGAGAGAGGGAGGTTCTTGTAACTTACAGGAAGGAGAAGGAGAAACTAGCGATGCAATATAAATAGAAACTTCCAAGCCTAATTATCCTAAAGGAGTTTTCAAGACATAAATACTCAGTATCCCAGACCAAGGAAGCATTGTAAAATTTCCTCCGCATTCACCTCCCAATCCCCCCAGGATTACTCCTCCAAAACAAGAAATTCCTGAAGATTACTGGCACATATTTAATCAAATGGAAAACAATCAAAACCAGAATTAGAGGAAGACATCAACGTTGGAGTATCCCATCGTTGATCATGCTGTAAATGCCCCTATGAAAGCTATTCCCTTACAAAGCATCCCCACCTTCCATGGGCTGGCCACGGAAGATCCTGATGTATTCTTATTTGAATTCAATGTCCTATGTAGGGGGTATTACTACACCACTGACCCTCAGAAATTCAAACTATTTCCCTTTACTTTAAAGGGAGAAGCATTACGCTGGTTCATGGGGATAGGTGGGGGAACCATTAATAACTAGGACCAAATGAAGAAAATTTTTCTTAATAAATATCAAGACTATTGTCGGACTCGAGAACTAAAAAATGAAATCTTCAATATGTCTGCAAGGGACAAAGAAACATTATAGGAATATGTAGAAATATTTCAATACAATTTACAAAGGTCTCCATATACTACACTATCCAAAGACATCTTAAAAGCTACACTGATTAAGGGAATGAAAGAAGAATGGGTTGAAACACTTAACATAATGGGAAAAGGGGATATTTCCCAGGAAGGATATGATGATATTATTTCCCTGCGTATTAGGTTCTCTCAGGGTAATATGCGTAATAAGACAAGTGAACGTGACTCAATAAAAAAGGACCTTAAGCAGCCTGGTGGCAACGTAACTAGAGCTGAGTTTGGAAATCTCTTGGAAAATTTTAAAACTGACATTTTGGGTACTTTGAAAACACAGCTTGATGTCTTACAAGCCAAACAGAAGCAAGCTATATCAGAGAAGAATTTGGCCATCTTTTTCTCATGTTATCAGAAGAAACATAGAAAAAGGGAATGCCCCTTAGACACGGTTCAGACCTGTGCCATCTGCACTAAGTACCATGCCATGGACCATTTCCCTTCACTCTCGAGGCTGAAATCAGTTATCAAAGAAGCAGAAGAAGAGACAGAACCAATATATCTAATGAATGAGCGTCGATAATGGCAGGCACGACCAGGTATGCCTCAAGACCCACCCTAGTTCTTTTCTCCTCCACAATTTTAACCAGCAAAACCCTGCAACAGCTTGGCAAAATCAAAACCATGTTTCTACTTGGTCCACCCAGTCATTCCTTATACCACCCTAGCCAACACAACCCTCACCAGGGAATAACTGGCCAAGCTTTCCCTGTTCTCCTCCTTATTGGCAAAACACTACATACCAAGCCCAGTGGCTAGCATCCCCTTCCCAAACCACTAATTGGCCTCAGAACTGGCAGTGACCCCTGGGAATGACCAACTTACAAATAGGAGTAAGGGTCCAGAATCAACCTACACTTCCGACTCCATACCCAGTTCAGCACAACCCTCAGCCTAACCTGCGTCCTCAATTGCCCTCCAAACCCTGGCACTAGACTAAGGCAATGCAATGAACTAAGGCTAAGATCAGGACGTACTATATCACCAATAGAAGTGGCGATCCCACCTCAATCCAAACCTGGGACATCAACAAAACCTAGCTAGGCAAATATAACAGAAACAGAGAGAGGGCAAGAGAAGAAAATGATTGACCAAGGGAGGCCTAAAGAGCTTAGGGT
This sequence comes from Pinus albicaulis, assembly GCA_034641835.2. Classification (NCBI taxonomy): domain Eukaryota; kingdom Viridiplantae; phylum Streptophyta; class Pinopsida; order Pinales; family Pinaceae; genus Pinus; species Pinus albicaulis. Next base: position 1,072,490,248 of record CM076582.1, on the reverse strand, counting down.
ATTTCCACCTCCAATCCCTAAAAGGTTAACCCTGCTGAGACCTACAGCCTCTCCATATTTTGACATCCTAGGAGAGTTAAGAAACCTTTGTCTCAAAATTCCTCTTCTCCGGGTCATACACTAGTACATTTGGTCAAAATTCTGACACTTTAGTTCCGACACTTTTGTCATATTGTCGGAAATTTCCCCAATTTTTATCAATTTTTCAAATCCCACCAACAACTGTCATTATACCGACGTTTAGGGACATTGTCGCTTTTGCAATGTTTATGAATATCATCAGAAATGCAACGTTCTAAGTTATGCGTCGGTATTACGACGTTTTTGGGACAAAACGTCGGAAATGCGACGTATACGTCGAGATTGCGACGGTTTGGAGAAAACGCCGGTATTGTGACGTTTCTAAAATATGCGTCGGTCTTGCGACGTTTTGCTCCAAAGCGTCACAAGACCGACGCATATTTTAGAAATTTCGCAATACCGACGTTTCTAAAATATGCATCGGTCTTGCGACGGTTTGGAGCAAATGTTGTTAATGCATTAATATTTCATTCAAACATTTTTGTATATAGTTTTAAATTATTTCTATTGTTTAAACTATAATTCAAACACATACATATAATTAGCTCAAATTTTAATTTAAAATGAAAATTATATTAATATAATATCACATTTTAATATATTTTTTCTCATTAATATATAAATATAAATTTATTTTTACATATAATGTTATAATATAGTTTCAAAATAAACATCACATTAATAATTTCACATTCAAATATATTTTTTAAATAGAGTTTTAACTTACTTTTATATATAAATATAAAATAGAATAAAATTTTTGAAAAATAAATATCTAAAATTATTATAGAATTCACACTGCATTTCAAATATATTAACAATTATATTTTAAATATATTTTTTTATATAGTTTTGAAATAAGTTATTAGATTGGTGAATAAAATTAATTACATTTGAATTTTGTCTAATTTATTTTTTGGTAAATTAATTTCATGAGGTTCACAAATCTCAAGTCAAATTTAAACCAGCTAAACAAAAACTCTAATAATTTCATGAAAATCATCTAAAAAATGATTGAAATATCAAACTTGACAGGAGACCAATATGGGTTTTGTTAGTTTTATGAGGATCATGTTGGAAGTTATGTTGTTAATTTACATAGAACACCACCTTTTTTTGTATAATATTTTTAGTTTCTATTTTTTTATCTTTATCTTCATGATTCTAATATGTTAATTTTTTTTTATACCACATACATTTAAATTATATAAATTTATACATTTATAAAGAGTTATAATAGAAGCATAATAGTTCAATAAAATATAAAAGTTAAATAGTTGGGGTGGCGGGAGGGGGAGGAGGAGAGATTCTCCTAAATCCCGATGGAATATGAAAAATAAAGTACTTATGGGGGCTAGTTCAAATAATGAAAAATCTCACATAAATGTATGGGCTTCTTCCAGGTCTCCAATTGGCAAATGATCAAGATGTCTCTAAGTTAGTGATCTTGGGGGATTCCCTTATCACTATTCAACACCTTCAAAAAGGTTTTCTCTTGAAGAACAACAACTTATCCCTCCTCCTTAGAAAAATCAATAGTACCCTAAAATCATTCTCTTAAAAGGCTTATTACCACATTTTAAGAATCCAAAACAAAGAGGCGGATACACAAACGAATCAAGCCTTCCTTCTTGAAGGAAGTGGGTTAGTATGAGATCAATGACATGTCAAGTTGGAAAGATATTCCATGAATAATTCCACTCAATATAATTCTCCCTCTCTCTTGTTTTGCTAGTTGGATATATGCACCATGAGAATTATTTTTTGAATATTTCCAAATCCCTCCTTTATTATATGCCCCCCCGTCTCCTCCTATATATGCACATATTCGCATCATGCATAACATTTGGCGTCAATATCTCGTCATTAAGGTTGACGTGGTGGTTTGTGGGGGTGTTGGCCACGCACCAATTTACCCCTCACATGTGGAGTCTTATGAAGTTGGAAAACCCTTAATTCCATCCTTTGCCTTCATACCAAGTTCATTGATGGATACAGGGTGGGGAGAGTTAATGAATTTCGTGGATGCATCCCAAGTCTTGCACAATTTTCATACGCACAATTTCCCCTACATAAACACTAACTTCTTTGGTACCCTTAGTTCTATTATGCTTTTTTTTCTTAGTTGGACAACTCCCTCCCTTTCTTCCAGCTTGTCTCTTTCCATGTTCCGATAAATTTTGGGTCTCCTCCTTGTGTAGGCAGCTCCCCTAGCTCAAACCTCTGCCCCTATATTTCCAAGCTCTTTTGGCTCCCTATTTGTGGTATCAAATCACACTTTGTATCTAATTTTGTGTTCCAACACTCGATTTCTGTCCCTTATGGGGAACAAAGACTATTATTCTTCTGCTTCAAGTTTCACAAGACAGTACAATTTTATGTCCACATCCCCATTATTTCCATTTAGGGCAATATTAATACATAACTTTTCAATCATAATCTAATATTAAATTTCTTTATTGCTTTTCAAACACTCCTTAAGTGCCTCTTGTCCACATCAAAATGGCATAGGTAAGAAAAAGTTATAAAATAAATTAGACTCGACATAATAAAAACAATATGCAAAAACTATATTTATAGCTTACATACCCTTTCCCGAGCCAACATTATATAACTCTACTTCACTAGGATGAACATTAACTAAGGCTTCATGTATGCATCCACCAAATATGTCACATCAATATAGTCCCTCATACATGTACCTTCAAGATTATTGTGACTGCACAGGTGCCCTGTGCACATTTGTGTGGCCCGTTTGTGTTTTTTCCCTTGTGCCTTCGTTCAGTCGTGAGCGTCGTGTTGCGCCGTGTGAGGGTGCCCGCCCAAACACATTCGGGTCGGGTCATTTCGTTTGAAGGTAGCCGTATCAAATTTGCTAAGTTGTGACCGGAGGGGTGACTTATGAACATTCGTGTGGCTCATTTTCCCTTTGCCCCCTTGTGCCTTCATTCGGTCGGGCGCGCAATGGGAGGGCGCCCGCCCAAACGCGTTTGGGTCAGGTTAGGTTGTTTCATTTGAGGGCGGCCGTATCGAATTTTCTAAGTTGTGACCACACGGGTGCCTTTTGCACATTTGTGCGGCCCATTTTCCATTTTCTCCCTTGTGCCTTCATTCAGTTTTGCCTGCCCAAACGCGCCATGTGAGGGCACTCGCCCAAACGCACCATGTGAGGGTGCCCGCCCAAACGCGTTCGGGTCAAGTCGTTTCGTTTGAGGGAGACCGTATCAAATTTTCTAAGTTGTGACCGCAGGGGTGCCTTGTGCACGTTCGTGTGGCTCATTTTCCATTTGCCCCCTTGTACTGCCTTCATTCGGTCGGGCACGCCATGTGAGGGCACCCGCCCAAACTCGTTCGGGACAGGTCAGGTTGTTTCGTTTGAGGGCAGTCGTATCAAATTTGCTAAGTTTTGACCATACGGGTGCCTTTTGCACATTCATGCGGCCCGTTTGTTGTTTTCTCCCTTGTGCCTTTGTTCGGTCATGCACGTTGTGTGAGGGCGCCCGCCCAAACGCGTTCGAATCAGGTCGTTTCATTTGAGGGCAGCCGTATCAAATTTACTAAGTTGTGACCGCATGGGTGCCTTGTGCACGTTTGTGCGGCCCGTTTGCCATTTGCTCCATTTTTCCTTCATTCGGTCGGGCGCGCCGTGTTGTTTTGTTTGAGGGCGCCCTCCCAAACCTGTTCAGGTCGGGTCATTTCGATTGAGGGTGCCCACCCAAACGCACTTGGGTCGGGTCATTTCAGTTGAGGACGCCCGCCCAAATGCATTTGGGTCGAATCATTTCAGTTGAGGGTGCCCGTATCAAATTTGATAAGTTGTGACTGCACGAGTGCCATGTGCACATTCATACGACCCGTTTTTCAGTTTCTCCCTTATGCCTTTGTTCTGTCACGCGCGTCTTGTCGCGCTATGTGAGGGTGCCCGCCCAAACGCGTTCGGGTTGGGTCGTTTCGTTTGAGGGTGGCCATATCAAATTAGCTAAGTTGTGACCGCAGGGGTGCATTGTGCACATTCATGCAGCGCGTTTTCCATTTTCTCCCTTGTGCCTTCATTCGGTCGGGCGCGCCATGTGAGGGAGCCCGCCCAAACGTGTTCGGGTCAGGTCGGGTCATTTCGTTTGAGGGTGGTCGTATCAAATTTGCTAAGTTGTGACTGCACGGGTGCCTTTTGCATGTTCGTGCGGCTTGTTTTCTGTTTTCTCCCTTGTGCCTTCGTTCGGTCGTGCACGCCATGTCATGCCGTGTGAGGGCGCCCGCCCAAATGCGTTCAATTCGGGTCGTTTCGTTTGAGGGCGGTCGTATCAAATTTTCTAAGTTGTGACCGTATGGGTGCCTTGTGCACGTTCGTGCAGCTTTTTTGTCATTTTCTCCCTTGTCCCTTCGTTCATTCGGGCACGCTGTGTTGTTTTGTTTGAGGGCGCCCACCCAAACCTGTTCGGGTCGGGTCATTTCGATTGACGGCACCTGCCCAAACGCATTCGGGTCGGGTCGGGTCGTTTTGGTTGAGGGCGCCCGCCCAAACGTGTTTGGGTTGGGTCATTTCAGTTGAGGGCGCCTGTATCAAATTTGCTAAGTTGTGACCGCACAGGTGCCACCCTGTGCACGTTCTTGCGGCCCGTTTGCTGGTTGCTCCCTTATGCCTTTGTTCGGTCATGCACACCATGTTGCGCTATGTGAGGGCACCTGCCCAAACGCGTTCGGGTCGGGTCGTTTCATTTGAGGGCGGCCGTATCAAATTTGCTAAGTTGTGACCACAGGGATGCCTTGTGCATGTTCGTGTGGCTCGTTTTCTGTTTGCCCCCTTGTGCCTTCGTTCGGTCAGGCGCACCATGTGAAGGTGCCTGCCCAAACGCATTCGGGTCAAGTTAGGTTGTTTCGTTTGAGGGTAGCCATATCAAATTTGCTAAGTTGTGACCACACAGGTGCCTTTTGCACATTCATGTGGCCCGTTTGTCGTTTTCTCCCTTATGCCTTCGTTTGATCGTGCGTGCCGTGTGAGGGCGCCCGCCTAAACGCGTTCGGGTCGGGTCGTTTCGTTTGAGGGTGGTCGTATCCAATTTACTAAGTTGTGACCGCACGGGTGCCCTGTGCACGTTCGTGTAGCCCGTTTGCCAGTTGCTCCCTAGTTGTGCCTTTGTTTGGTTGTGCGATAGAGCTACAAGACTTGGAGCCCTTTGCCTTTCATTAAGCATGGATATTGCTTGGTTATCTAGGGTTCCTAATTAAATAGAAGGGTGGAGGTGTGGAACCAAAACCTCTAGAATCCCTCATGGATATTGGGTGGAGGAATATCTCCTTTGGAATCCCAGAATATGTCTGCAGGCTGAATCTAGAAGGGTGGAGGCGTGTGAAAAAAACCTCTGTAATCCCTAATGCCTGTAGATTAAGACAATGTTGCGATCCTCATTATCTGAAAATATTACATGTCTGGCATGGTTCTTAGAGCCACCCAACCAGTAAAATTGAATAGATTTCTTGTTGCTACATATGCACATATTGACAGTAAAGAGAGATTTCAGTTCATGAGCATGTAGCATGGGAACAAAACCTATGTAATCCCTATGTGTGGGGTTAATTAACCCTATGCCTACAATGTTTAATGTTTGCATATCGGATTGTGTGGGGGTAGATAACTCGTAGCCATATCACATAGGCCCCATTCACTTACGAAGGTTCCCCAAACTCTGCCCCCAATTTGGTTGATCTTGCTCAGTTTGAAAATTTTGAATTTTCATTGATGATTGATTTTCCTTGCTCGAATGCAAAAGGAAGATGAATTTCATCTTTTTCCTCCATAGTTTCCACATTTGACATCTATTGTAGCTATTCATCTATGCTCATCTAGAATCACCACAAGTTGTACTTTTTTTTTTTTGCAATGGATTCTTGATGTTGATCTCGACGAGATTTCTCCTCCTCAAAAAACATATCCTGGTTGTAAGCATGGTTGTGGTATGTTGATGTTCAGATGAAAACTACAACTTGTAGCCCTTGATCTGCTATGGGTTACCTTGATATTAACGGTGGTGTATTCATAATCCTTCTAAATAACCAATAAAAGGTCAAGGAAATTGACCAATATGTTGTCAAGTTTTATCTTATCCATCTCTGGGGCAAACTGCTTTTCTGCTAACTCCACTACTTTTGATCTCAATTTTTCCAATTTCTTCCTTCTCTTATGTGATACCTGAGCCTTTTCCTTTATCTTCCCTTCTAATTCCGTAATAGTGTCATAATGATGCTAGCCAACTTCTTTGGAAAGCCTTCCTAGCAGACAATACTTGTGACCTGGCTAAAGCCTCAACACTTTCAGAGCATCTGGAATGACCATTCTCTTCTTCTGGTCATATGGTGGGGGTACCCCTTCAAAATCCCTTAGCCTAGAAAGTGTTGCAGAACCACGCTTGGTTTTGTGTGGAATCATTCCTCTAATTGTCCAGTAGTCAAATCCTTCTCTTACTTTATTGTCATTTTCCCATACCTAACCAATGAGAGCACAAGAACACCTATTTCTATAAAAGCACCTATAAATTCTCTTACTTTATTTTCATTTTCCCATAACTAACCAATGAGAACACAAGAACATCTATTTATATAAAAGCAACTATAATACTTTTGTGGGTTTCACTAATATGCCTTTAGCTAGTGTGTGCACAGTAGCCTAGATCCTAAAGTGATTCTGGTACAATGATAATCCACTAGGTGTATTTGTTCTTAAAAAACTATGCATGGATAGATGTCCCATTTATGTCCAATTTCCACCAAAATGGTTCCCCCTACCTACCTAGTAACTACATTACATTTATTTCATGACAAGACTACCCTACAACCCACCAAATTTCTATCATATCCTTGACGTCAACAACAATTTGTTGCTCAAGATATTGCTAAGTTGGAACAAACTTAGCTCTAGAGCTTAGGATATTTTTCAACCTCTAATGTTTATAAACCAATAGATATCAATTAGGGGAATTTTGAGGTCTAAAATGGGCCTCCTAAGGAAATAATAAAATAATAGCTAAACCAATAAAATAATATTTATGAATTTGCAATTCACTTTTTGCACCAAAATCCATGTAACCATAGTTAAATTCAATTCAAAAGTTGTACCAAAATAAAATTAATAAAACAATTGTATTGATGTGACTATAAATAAAAATGAACTTTTTAAGAAAAAGTCATTATCATTGAACAACTAATGCATTTGTCCTTTGTACTTAAATAAGTTAAAATAAAATATAAATATAAATTTATAAATTCTTAATTATATTATACGATATTAATTAAAATTTATATTATTTAAATTGTATAATAACATGTAATTAATATACTATATAAAAATAATATAATATAATAAATGGATAGGGATATGCATTGTTTCTTTCAAGAAATATGAAATAACAATAATATTATTTTATTCAAAAAGTGTGAAATGACATTTATTATGAGTACTTTACTTTGACTTTAAAAGTACTTAGAGAACTACTATGGTTAACCATGAGTTTTTATCCACCATTGAGAATGTGACAAGTAAATACCTTTAACTCAAGCAATGCCACCTCAACCATTAGGGATGATGTCATCCCCTAAAATGTGATTGGTTCTCATAAAGTGAATTTTGATTGTACATTTTCCTTAGGAGGCCCATTTTAGACCTCAAAATTCCCCTAATAAAATTTCTAAATCATGTGGGATCCCTTTAAGTATCACCTTTCCTATATTGACTGTCTTAAAAATCATGGAAAATGTCCATAGATGAGTTATCCTTACTAAACCAAAAATTTCATTGAAAATAATCATTCATACCATAACATTACTACTTCCCTTTTAACCACATAAAACTTATTTTTAAGTTACCATAATTCATTTTTAATATCACATAATTAGATTAAAAAATCAACCAAAATCCCTAGTTTATGAAATAAAAATTCAACAATTTTATATAATTAATAATTTAAATAAATATCTTAGATCTAACCTCATTAATAATTATTTATAATCAACAATACCACTTATTTACCCAAACCCCTTATTAACCCCAAGAAAAGTCTCACACATTTTATTTAATGGAATTTGAGTGTCCTTAAAAAACACACGTATTTCATTTCAAAATGTCAAAAATTTTCAAATATAAAAAGTTTTAATTTCCCTTGTTCATTTCCCTCCGGTTGCATGGTTTGTCTAGGGAAGGAGGGAGGATGTGGCTATACTTTCGCCGGTTTTGAGGAAGGATTCAGCCATACTATTGCAGGTTTGGAGGAAGGATGTGGCCATACCGTCGTAGGTTTGGAGGAAGGATGTGGTAAGTAAAGAAATTGATCACGAGTGCCTGTTGCAGGTCTGCTCTGATACATTTGGTTGAAGTCCGGTGATTTATTTCCTTCTACAGAAAGAATCTGCTTTGATACATCGGATCTTGATTGCCTTTGGTCTGATGATCAACAATAATTATCATAATAGTCTTGTGCCTTGTATACAGACATCAATACCTGCCCCGCGGATTCAAAGGCCCTTCATTCATCCCCAGAGCAATGGGATTTGGAGAAGTGAAAGTCAAGGAAAAGTGGTGAACTTTGAAGAACATGCCGTCAAATGCCCCAAACAAGGTAATCCATGTATTCATTCAATAGTCCCACTGAAATATTTATTTCTGTAATGGATTGCCCTAAATATGTAGTGCTTTTCGTTAAGTTTATGTGTTTATCTAATTATAATGCAATGCCCTTTAGGTTTCTTTGGTTATTTGTTTGACCTTTTGGTTTTGTTACTTTCTACTTCTGCCCATTTGGTTATGGTTCATTTTATTAGCTATGAGAATTTTTGGTTGGCTTCTGCGGTAATGGCTATTTGGTTTCTATATGTTTTGGTTTGCTGATATGCCCATTTGGTTAGTTTGTCTATGTTATTCTAAGAAGTTCTTGTTTTCATCCGCGGTAATGGTTGTTTGGTTTCTCTTTGTTTTAGTTTGCTGATATGCCCATTCGGTTAATCTTTCACATGTAACTGAGAAGTTTTGGTTTGCATCGTGCAGCAACGCGTATCTGGTTTCAATGTGTTTACGTTAGTTGATGCTCATTTGGTTACTTTGCCCTTATATTTGCGAGAAGTTTTAGTTTGCATCTGTAGCAATGGTTATTTGGTTTCAATGTGTTTTAGTTTACCCATAGGGTTTTGATGTTTTTTTTTCGGCATTTGCTCCAATGGCCTTTTGGGTTTTGATGTCTTTTCAACTCCGGAGTGTTTGGTTTCCCTAATGGAGAACATGGAGTTGGTCCCAGGACCCGATACTTCTTCCTTGATTGATTTTATGGTTATTCCTGTCCTCCCAAAACTTATACCAAGTGAAGAAGTAGACAAGGATTTTTCCAGAAATCCTGTGCCTCTCGTGGCTATAGGGAGGCCTATTTCTAGAGGAAAAGAAGGGGCTCTGATCCAGCTTCTTGCTAATCATTTCCTTGTTCAATTCGAGCCTTCACAGCAGATCTTCCACTACGACGTGGATATTTCTCCATAGCCATCCAAGGAGGTGGCTTGACGTTTGAAACACAAATTTGTTCAAGAAAAAAAATTTCTTCTATCCAATGCTCTCCCTGCTATCCAATTACTAATGATTCAAGGTAAGCCTTAAGATTGCTTCAAAGCTTGATGGGAAGGACTTAGAAGAGTTTCTGAAGAACAAAATATCTTAGCTCATGGATCATTAGTCTCTTGTGGTTCTTTGTCATCCTTTCAGCTCAAATAAGCAATGATTGATAATTAATATAAACAGATGATCATTATGTTGTGTATGACGCAGTCAGCCCAGAGCAGGGATTTTGTTTTGGCCAATTTACTTTTACATCACAATCATAATTAATAAGCATTATTTAAGGACATTCCATTGAAATACAGTCACTGAGAAGTGATCTCTTTGGAATTCATGAGGTAACACAAAGAGATCCTGAACTCATCAATCCTTTCTATCAAAATGATAACCCTACATAAAATTAATGTTCAAATTATTTGTGGAAAATACTCTCAATCAACGAAGTCATGCCCGACCAAACTTTATTTCAGAATAAAACTTTCTTTTCTTGTACTACTAAAGGGATTTCAATTTCCCATCCCTTATTTCTAGCCATTTCCAGTTAAAACAGACTATTATTTGGTGGAATGACTTGACCTTTAATGAAATACTCTAAAGTTGAGCTTAAGAACGTCTATTTTATCCTAGGATGCATCAACAATGCAGAGAAACCACAAGCAGAAGTTATATTCATTGATTTCATGACTAGTATCAACGTACAATATTTCAATTGAGTTCTTTCATAATTCTTAAGGGTAAACCTGTAAGCATAGTAAATGAAGATGTGAGAAGAATAAGTATCCATATCATGAATCCTTTAGCTCTATGAATGAAAACTGAAGTTGTTGTGCATGGCTGAGTTCAAGAGACATAACACAACCACTTAATTGACATTTTGTTTGGTTAACCAGGCGAGAATATGAAAACATCATCCCCATTGTACCATTGATCCATATACTTGTTGAGATAGTTCATGCTTCCAATCCCGTGTTATTGTCATGTGGTAGGAGCATCCCTGTTGGCTAAGATTGTTGAGTGTAGGACTTACCAAGTGGCGACCAGTCAAAACATTGACCCGCTAGTCCCTCACCTGCCTTCATTGTCATTTGTAAATGGTTAAGTCACAATAGTTCATCGAAATTATAATGGATTTTGTTTCAATAAATTTCGTGAGTGAAAGAAATATTTATTGTGTGTGAATCTCATGGCTCTGTAATCAATGGGTGTGGATGGAGCAAAGCAAGGATGTGAAGAGGAGATGCACTGCTGAATTTGATTTTTTATTTTTGTAAACCAAGTGTGTGGCATTAGCCTTGTAATTAATATCCTAGATGGAGGAGCCATTACTAATGTCTGATTTCAATAGAGGTTTATCTGATGTCTGATTTCAATAGAGGTTTATCTGATGTTGGAGATTCACTTCGCGAAGATCTCACAAAAATCCACTGATCATGGTGGCTTGTCATCCAATTAGACAGGTTAGAAACATCTTTAACTTTACAAGCTACAGCCAGTGCCATGACTCTGTCCCTTGGAGAAGACTTTAAGCATTGTTCACCTGATCTATTCACCTCTGTATTGCATTCCCCAGTTGGGCTCGGGATGCTGAGTGACAGAGTGGGGGTATTCTGAGAAGAATTGGAATCCCATACTTGATTCCTAAAATCCAAATGACTAGTTGGGGATCCCTGACCCTTAATGGCTTCCCCTATTTCCATTGTAGAGTTGGCAACACGCCATAGATGGTAAACTCAATTTCTTCAGGTTTATCCAGCTTGTAGCATGCGTTGACAGAGGATCATGATCTGACTTGGAGCTTATCAAAGGCATAATCAGTCTTGATACATAAATCTAAAGATGAGGAGTAGATGAATTTTAGAATTCAGTCATTTTCTAAAAGAACTTTCTAGGTTGTACCTGGATATTTCTAGAATGATAATAGTATGCAGAAGGATCTTGGATCCTTTGTCAAAGTTTTTATACTAGCAGCTAGAATTTTCAGGTATCAGATTATTTTTTAGTGATTTTATACCTTGTTCCTGGGTTACTAGACTAACCATATACTACAGAATTATATTGCTTCCTGCCCTTGCTTTGCAATGTTTCCAACTCCAAGATATTAATCATGACTATCCCTTTTGGTCATTGTACTTAAGAATGTAACCTGCAAAACTTTCCTTTTTAAGTTTTTGGTCCTTGAACGTCAAATATGTATTGAAGAATCTGCATGGCTACCATTTTTTCCACTTTTTGGTCCTTGTACTTGAAATTTGAAGTTGAAATTAAAATTGAAATTCTAGTAATGAATTCAAATGGACAGAAAATTGTCTGTGGGATGGAAAACCAAATTAGCATGCAAATTACATCGGAGAAGGAAGTGCTTAACTCATCTTTGAGAAAGAGAAGGGAGGAAAAAACTGACTAACATTTGTGAATAGTAATACAGCAAGAGATAGTCTATTTTTAAATTGTAATGGTTTTCTGGGCGGCTTGAGACCTAGTTGCCCCATGCAACTTGTATTAAATTAAATTAAATTATGTGATGACATAGACAGCAAAGTTTCCCTGAAACCTCCTGAATATTATTCATAGAAGTGGAATAAATTTTGGTTGTAAGAAAGTTAGGGATGTACTTGTTTTGCTCATAATTGTCTTCAATGAGTGAGATAGTGATATGTGTGGGCTCATTTAGATCACTAGCTCTAGATGGGCTCCCACAATGAAAGATATTACCTCACTGTGATCCATCCATCCCTAGTCATTAACTAATTGAAGGAATGGTTGAGGTGCAAGATATCAGTCTTTTATTGCTCCCTTTCTTTTGAGCCTTTTGGCGTAGACTTTAGGAGCAGACTCCTTATCAAAGTCCAGGTTAAACTTGCTGGAGGGGCCTATGTAATACTAACCACATTTCCTTTAGGATGACTAAAAATTATCCCAATTATCCAAGTTGTTTAAATTCCATCAAATAGCATTGATGATTTTCTATGTGGTACTGTGCATCCTAAATTATGGTATCCAGTAGCAAGAATATTTGTAATTAATCAATTACATTTCAGAGGGGTATGATGTTGGGTGAGTTACAAAAGTATTGAATGCCACCAGTTGCTTAATAATTTCAATTAAATACAGCCTTGTTATGCCTTACCGATGAAGAAGGTTTTTATTCTTTATAAATGCTACACAGAAAACCTGGTTGGCTACCTTACACCTTTGAGCTGGGAAAAATGATCCTCACAAATAGGTGACTCATGACCTTGGAACTGTTATTAGTGAATCATGATAGCAATTCATGTAGCCTACCTTTTAAGCCTCAGAGTAAGGAAGCAATTGTGGGCCACGCTCCAGTACCCTTGCATCCAAATTAAAAAGATAAGAGCACCCAACTATAATCGTTGGCAACCAATCAGAGACTTCAGGGTTTTCAAAAAGTGAAATAATATAAAAAGTACTGCCTTGCACTGTTTCCTTTCCTAAGGCACATAATCCTTTGTTATGAATGTCCTGCTGGCTGTCAGTTTCAAGCCTTCAGTAGGTTGAAAGTTGACTTAGGGCTAGATGGCTTCTAATATGACAAGATGACCCTAAGAACTCCTCTCAAAGCTCTACTAGCATATACTAAGACTCTTTATTGTCTTATCCAATCACTATTTAAAATGGATTCCAAAGAGCCTATCTTTTATGGCTCCTCTAGTCTCTCTCAAATTACCAAGACCTGAGATTGTCTTGCTTTTGCATACATGTAAATCTCTGATTCTCTACCAACAGAATACCAAAAATAAAAATCAAAATAAAAATTCATATAGGGTTGTTATAGATTTGTTCTTTGTTTTATATTCTTTTGTGTAAGGATCACCTATTGTCTTAACATCACGTTGGAATTTACCCAAAGATTTCTCGGTAAGAACTACAATACATGGAAGCAACATATGTTGAGAATATTTGAGTACAAGTGATTGGTTGCTATTGTCCTAGGTAAAGATACTCGACCACAAGTTGTTGACTTCCGTCCATTCCCTATCTTCTAACAAGCCTAGTATATAATGAGATTGAATAATTAACCAATATACATATAAATGGGAACAACATCTGTTGCCATTTTGAATGACTGCCTTGGTGGATGTTTTTATTGAATGTTGCTTCAGATAGAATGGCGATAATTAATGATTCCAGTGTAATTTTTTCGATGTGATGGTTATTAAGATTATGTAACCTGAACTTGTGTTATATATGCTCTCCCATAAATTCCATTGTGTTAAGAGATTGGGACAAGTTTGATGAGTGAGATAAAATTAATAACATTGCTTAGGTGAAAAATTGTGTAAGTTGCCTAGAGGGAAGACTTTGATTGGGCTTTGGAAGCATTTGAGAGTCACATGAAACTTCAGACAAGGGACCTATATTCAATTTTACAACTTCAAATGAACCAAGGTTATCCATGCGGGATTTATCTAAATAATTTTTTTTTAAATAGTGGTTGAAGCTCTTGGCAGTGGCCTATAGAAGGATCCACCCACCAGATAGCTTGTATGTTATTGAAATTTCCATGCAAATTACCTAACCCAAATCAAATCCGTAAACCCAAAACAACACCAAAAAACTTAACAACAAACAGCTATCTTCATCATCCTATGCATGATGGTCATTCAAAAGGTTAATCAATCCCGATATATCCTTGGTTAAATATTTATTTACACCAGAGCAATGCTACTCTCTCCTCCCGGGGGTTTCCTGATTCCTCCAAGACAATCTCGATTTACTGTCTTTTCATCTGAAAATATATCACTTCCACTCATCTCCCTTAGCTTTGTGACACTGACTAGCTTCTCTGTAGAATTTAATGGAGTATCTCCTTTGAAAATGTTGTTGCCAGTCAACTGTGCCACTTTCTGATCATGAACCCTTCTTATTGCCTTTCCTGTAGATTCTTGGCCAAATGTGATTTGACTATAGCCCCCAGCAGGCTGGATCCACAACAGGATGCAAGTTATAGACCCAGACCTTAGGATTCACAATTCATGCATTAGAAATGAGAGAAAAAAGATATGGAGATCCACAAACAAACATCGGAAATAATTTAGAAAAGCCCTTTCATGTACACTAGATTGTAGTATGGTTTCTGATAATTCTGATTGCTTAACCATTACACGAACTCATCGCTTGTGTATTCTTGTATAATTAACACATACAAGGTAAAGACTTTGATTGGGATTTGGAAGCATTTGAGAGTCACATGAAACTTCAGACAAGGGACCTATATTCAATTTTACAGCTTCAAATGAACCACGGTTATCCATGCGGGAATTATCTAAATAATTTTTTTTTAAATAATTTTTAGTTTCCGACGGAAGAGCTACATTTAGGTCCGTCGGAAGAGCGACATTTAGGTCCGTCGGAAGAGTGACGTTTTTTTTTCGTCGGAAGAGCGACCTTTTTGTTTTCATTGGAAGAGTGACGTTGTCTTTTCGTCGGAAGAGCAACGTTTTTGTTTTCATCGGAAGAGCGACGGTTTTTTTTTTTCGTTGGAAGAGAGACATTTTGGGATAACGTCGGAAGAGTGACGACGGTTTGGAAACGTCAGAAAATGTGTCGCTATTTCGACACTTTATTGAAGTGTCAGAATTGCGACTCTAAGGTTAGCCATGTTTTGTCCTGCCTCATAGTGTCGCTCTTCTGACGACTATGTGTCAGAAGAGAGACACTTTGGTCGTCGGAAATTGGGCCAAATGCGCTAGTGATACAAGACATTCCCATCTATGCAAAAACAACTAAAGAGCTATGTGGGAAAAATCAAGTAAAAAAAACAAAGGTTGCGCCCACTGTTCATGTGGTAGGGATGCTTTCTGACTTATTGTTGGGTAAGGAAATGCCCGTAACATATGAAGACCCAGGAAATCCCATAGTAACTATGTAGATCTCTAGACATTCCTTTATAAACACATTGGTCGACTTAGGGGTGAACATTAACATCCTAACTATGGAAACCTGCGAAAATCTAGGCATGTCAGCATTAGATCCAATGGTTACATCATTGGAGCTTGCCGACAGGTCTGTCATCAGACCAGAAGGAATAGTGTAGGACATCCTGGTCTGAGTAGAATCATGGGAATATCCAGTCGATTTCTTAGTTATCAACCCAAAGAACAGGATAGACAGGCACCCATTGATTCTGGGGCGACCTTGGCTGGCAACAGTCGATGCTTACATAGGCTGCCGTACAGGCAGCATGACCATCACTAAAGGAGATTCCATAAAAAAAATCATTATTTATCCACCTGAAAAACCTAGCTTACCCATGGTAAAAATTCACAAACATCCATATGAATATTGGGAGCAAAAAATTCATCCACCTCTAACATTAGTAGAAGCTCTAGAATTTAAAAATCAAACTGAAGATGATGTAATCCATAATTTTATGAATCAACCGCCCACGTCTGAGAACTTAAAATTCCAAATGTTGAAAATAGTCCTTGAAGATGGAGTTCAAAGACCTTGAAGATCAATATATTCCCACAACCACAGTGCGTAACAGCACACCCATTGAGATTGAGCCAGGGAGGATCCTAAACATCAATGGCAATTTGAATAGCAACCAAAAACAAAGGCTCGTAAAATTTCTACAGAAGCATAAAGGGGCATTCACTTGGGACTACCCAGACATGAAGGGTTTATATCCCCAGCTTTGCACCCATCATATTTATACAGATAAGGAAGCTCGACCCATTAGACAACCACAGCGAAGGCTGAACCCACACTTAAAGGATGTTGTAAAAGACGAGCTACAAAAATTGTTGGATGTAAATTTCATCTCTCCTATTTCAGATAGAAAATGGGTCTCACCTCTGGTAGTCGTCCCCAAAAAAAAATTGGAAATGGAGAATTTGCGTGGATTACAAAGAACTGAATAAAGCAACGCAGAAAGACCACTTCCCCCTCCCTTTCATTGACCAAGTCTTTGACACATTGGCAGGGAAACGGTTTTTCTCATTTCTTGACGGGTTCAGTGGTTACAATAAAATCCAGATAGCCCCTGAAGACTAGGATAAGACAAATTTTACCTGCCCATGGGGTACTTTTTCTTGCAGAGTTTTACCATTTGGGCTATGTAACACCCTAGCAACATTTCAAAGAGCCATAATCAACATTTTTTCTGACTTAATAAATGAGGGGCTTGAAATCTATATGGATGACTTCACACCATATGGTGAAGACTTTAATCAAGATTTAGAAACACTAGAAAATATGTTGGAGCGATGTATTGCTACGAGGTTATTTTTAAGCAATGAAAAGTGTCACATGATGATGACCGAGGGAGTGATCCTAGGTCACTAAATCTCTGCAGCTAAAATACAGGTAGACCCAGAAAAAATAGAAGTAATCCTTCTATTAGCCACACCTTGTACACAAACAGAGGTGTATGGTCAATTTAGTGTGTCCTAAATTGCTACATTAATTTATCAATCCGGGATTCGTAAGCTGATGAAGTGCGGCGTACTATATGTGCAAGATAACCTATTTCTTAACTTTTTGTCGTTTTTGGTTTTCTAATGTGAGATGGAAATTCTAAAATAAAAACAAGTATGGTTATGATTGTTCAAGGAAATGATATCCTCTATAATGATTTACCAATTTGAAACTTAAAAAGGAATTTGAAACATACAATGACAAAACTTGAAAGGAAATGAAAATGTGCTGCTGAAATGAAAATGTGTTGCTAGTCTAATAAATCAAACAGTGAACTATTGAGCATGAAAACCAAACTATCCTTGCTGCTGTCTAAACACAAAAGAAACTATACTGAAAGAAATTCAAAAGTTGCAACAAAGTAAATCTAAATCAAATTACATCAACTTATCTTCTGATCCCTCATCATTAGTCCAGCTATGATTTTCGGAGGTAACCATAAACAACTTGAGTAACCTGATATCTAACTTGCAGGAAGTAAACTAATATCAAACTACACATTCATAATTCAATCCCTCACCATCAGTCCAGCTGTGGCTTTCGGAGGTAACTGAAGATGTCATGAGCAATTTAATATTTCTAACTTGGAGAAAGTAAACTAATATCAAACTACACATTCATAATTCAATCCCTCACCATCAGTCCAGTTGTGGCTTTCGGAGGTAAATGAAGATGTCATGAGCAATTTAATATATCTAACTTGCAAAAAGTAAACTAATATCAAACTATACATTCATAATTCAATCCCTCACCATTAGTCCAGCTGTGGCTTTCGGAGGTAACTGAAAATGACATGAACAATTTGATATATCTAAATCTAACTACTGAAACAAATGTGCAAGACTGAAATAAACAAAGAAGTACTGAAATTAAACAGAAACTAAGAAAAGTAAATTAGCAGCAGAACAATATTAATTCCATGTCATTAGTAAAAAAGTTATGCAAATGCCTGGGCTGCCTATTGATAACCTGAAACAAGAACACTGATCAGTTTAACAATAACATAAAACATAAAAGACAGAAGTAAAATGTAAAGCATGAAAGATTATAAAGAGAGATGAAGCATATATACCATGAAAGATGCAATGTATAAACATGTGAATGAATTATGACACAATGAGCTTAAAGAAATAAAACAAGAACTATACAATAATGCACAAAACATCAGTGTGTGCAGGGGCCCTCTACACGAGCCTTGGCAACAGACTTCAAGTACGAATTACGCTTGGAAACAGAGTCTTCTTATATATTAAAATGCAGTCATAACAGAAAGGTGATATTACGGCACAGTGGCAACGTAATTACATTACAGAGCTATCTGGAAGATAATGGAGACTAATAAAAACTAACAGAGAGTAATCTAATATGCGTATGCAAACGCATTATTTATAACAAAGGAAATATAACTAATTCCCTAAAGTTTATGCTGATAGAGAACACGTAAACCATTACGTCCAGAGATCTAGGATCATGGCCGTGTTGAGGAGTAAATCTATGAAGAGTGGATGTTTGAATTCGGCTTATGGAGCCATGTACAGGTGTTGGTTTGTCTCCCGCAATTCAGAAACGGCCATATAAATCTCCACGTGACGAGAAACAGAGTCCTGTCACCGTGGGACTCTACGGTTGACTTCCACTTGGCCACCTTTGACCGTAGCCTCCTTAGGTGAATTTTCTCGAGCCAATAGGACACGATCCATGTCCACATCATTTCTGACTTGCCCATGTGGCTCGTTTTACCTGAAGACACCTATAACATAGAGTTTCACAAAATGGCTGCGGAAAGTGGAAAGATTCCGCAGCTAAATGAGCAAAATATAAATCAAACAGCAGACACAAAAATATAGTTAAAAACCATTTTAGATGCTCTTTTGCAATTAATATACAATGATATTGACAACTTGGGAGGTTCAGGTGAATGAAAAAGGTATAGAAAGGTGTATGGAAAAGATGCAGATTTGAGACTCAACATACCCCCATTGTGAAGGTGTTGCATGTCCTCATGCAACCAAAATTTTGATAATCCTTCTTCAGTTCATATGCCTTGACACTTCAGCTAGTACATCCAATCCTCTCCTCTTCTTCCTTGGTGCTGCTAACATCCTAGGTTTCTTCATTAGGCATCTAAATTTGATATTAACCAGTGCTCTACTTAACTTCTGGCATTTCCTTTTCAATTTCTTGTTCTTCTTCTGCCATATTCCCAGATGTAGCATGGTATTATCATGAATGATTTTGTCTAATTTGCCTTGTTCCTTCAATGCCTCATTTTCATTTTTAATGTGTTTATTTAAAAGCTCTAGCTCAAAGACTTCCTGTTTTAGTGATTGGACTAGATCATCTTGTACTGTGTGAGGCTGGATGGACAAAGTACTGGGACCTGTAGCTGCTTTTTCCAAAGATTCTATATAATCATATACTTCTTGCTGCTTGGGCTCTATATCAGGTGTCATTTTTATTGGGTTGTCCCCAAAATGTCGTGAAGGAGAGTTATCTTCAAAATCTGGCTGAGAAGGGCTCACATCAACATCTTGCTGAGAATGGGATGGACTATGTTCAATGTCTGACTGAGAATGAAATGAACCAGGTTCACTAACTGACTGAGAGTGAGATGGACTATAGTCAGCTGGGGATTGTTCAGATGTTTCTTCTCCCAAATCAATGAAATGGGGTCCTTTCATTTGCGTTTTCCTCAATTTCCCCTTAAGTCCGGAACTTCTTCTCACACGCCGTGGACCACTGTCCTTTTGCTTTTGTTTTCCTTTCTCTTTCTTCTTGGCTATAGATAACTGTTCTTGAAGATGAACCAATCTTTCAGATAACACTTGATGATCTTCTTCTTCAGAAGAAGGGGTTTGATGTATAGCCTCAATACTTTTTCTCTCTTTTGGTCTTATTGGCTTTTTACCCTTGGTTTCTTTCTTCTTCCTTTTTGGCAATCTCTCTTCCCTATCAGTTCTTTCAATTGTAGTACTAGGAGTATTTTGAATTTCATCATTTGTTCTCTTTCTCCTACTCCTTCTTGATGTGTTACCTTCAGGAATTTCCTGAGTAGGAGTACTTTGAGTTTCATCATTTATTATTTTTCTCCTACTCCTTCTTGATGTGCTACCTTCAGGAATTTCCTGAGGTTCCTCAAATGAATTTCTAATCAAAAATTGTTCCCATGTGTCCTTCTTCTCCTTTAACTCTTTTTCAATCAAAATTTTTACAAGACCGTGATGATATAGATGTGGTTCTACATCTCCTAAATGCTTCTGAACAGTCACAGACATTTTCTTCAAACTATTTAACAGAAAATATGGGAGATTGAGAGTTTGATTTTCTAGAAAATTCATCAGCAATCTGGTATGGTACATATACATGGACCCAAAACGGCCTTCACAGGTAATGAATTTTTGAACAACTAGCAGCAAAGTAGCCCATTCCTCTTTCAATGCATGAACAGGAATTCCTCTTTTAAAAATAGTTATGTCCATACCTTGGTTTCGTAAGATTATTCTCCAGGCTTCATCACTAATTCTTTTATTCTTAAACCAATGCTCACCCTCCTGAAGAAGTTCCGTGGCAGTAGCTATAGATGCCTCGTTCACTGCAAACTTAAGGTCTCCAATCTCTACTTCCAGGCCATTGAACGACCTTGCAAATGCTTTTGTCACTTCTTTATGATAACCTCTGAACTTTTGGATAAACCGCAGCCACTTTGATTTCTTCAATATATCCCTAACTTGCGGATATCCTTCCATGAACTTAGGTCCTTCTGGCTCTACTCTTAGCAATTTACCCATTCTTCTTTCTGCTCTTCAAAAATTTGCCTGCGTGAGGGTTCAATGGAAGTAGAACGGCTGAATGCACAGAAATGAGCACAATGACTGTAGATAGATATCAGAGAGTGGGTATACAGGCTGTAGCGTAACAGAGAACGAAATGGAGTGAGACAGAACAGAGAGGGGTTTCGTGAGCACAACAGAGACACGGCTGTGAGATTAACAGAACAATAGGAGGAGTATAACACATCCGGCAGTGTTTTGAAATTTGGTGGCTGCAAAATAAATGTAAGCACGTTTAAACAACGGCTATGGATTTATGCGGCTGTAAGAGTCCGTGGTCAAATCAACTACGTCTCATTGTCACCGGTGAAATATCGGAGTATGAGTGAAGATCGGGGGTTTAATTATGGAACCGTTTGAGAATGAATGTGGGAGGATCTTGAATTCTCCATGTCTTCATTTTTATTCCTCTCACCTGCATTTAATTTCATGATTATGGAAATAACATCTGGCTGTACATTCTTTTGAAAACAGAGTGGTAGCTGCGGAATCTGCTTCTGGCTGCGGAAACTGGTGTCAGTTGCGGAAACTGACACAACTATTATTTGGATGAATGAACATGAATGGATGACAAATGACTAGATGGAAATGGTCATGAAAAAGAATTTTATTGGTGAAAATGGAATGAAATAGATAAAATGAAGTGGAATGGAGTGAAATGAAGTGAAATGAAGTGGAATGGGTGGTCACAAAACTTGTGAAATGAAAGAGAGATTTTTTTTTTTTTGGAAAATATAGAGTGTCAGGTGTTCCTGATTTTCACCCTATATTTTCTGTATAAGACTACCAATCAGTGATTGGTTTTCAGGCTTATACAATTTTTTATTTTTTATTTTTTATTTATTTATTTATTTTTTATTTTTATTTTTTTTAACTGAAAAGAACAAAAGTTAGGCTGGTGGAGAAGAAGAATTCTTCTGTACCAGCCTGATTGCCGAACTTTCTTGAAACATTTTGACAAAATCCTCTTTTGAGAGTGGCTTATGATAAAATTTCAATCTGTGGCCATTCACAATAAGAGGAGTTTGAAACTCATCAATGGTCTTGATTCTTACCGCTCCATTGCTAAAGATCTTGTCAATCTCATATGGCCCGAGCCAATGAGTCTGAAATTTTCCTTGAAAATCTTTAAACTTGGAATCAAATAACAATGTCCAATCTCCTTCTTGAAACTTCTTCTCTTTGATGTACTTGTCATGCCATTTAGCTCTTTGATATTGAACTAGATCAGTTCTTAAAATTGCCTCTTGTCTGATCTCATCTAGCTCATTTAATTGCTCCATTCTATGCTTTTGGGCTTCTGATAAGTTCATCCCCAATTGAACTGCTATCTTGAAGGTCTTGACTTGGAACTCAATGGGGAGAAAGACTTCTTTCCCATAAACAAGTTCATAGGGAGAATGTCCTGTTGTATTTCTCCATGTAGTTTTGTAGGCCCACAAGGCTTCAGGAAGCCTTTCTGCCCAATCTCTTCTATGTAGATGAACAGTTTTGGTGATGATACTTTCAAGAACTTTATTTGTGGACTCCACTTTACCATTTGCTTGCGGATGGTAAGGAGTAGATCTTCTGTGCTTGATTTTGTATTCTTCCATCAATTTCTCCACCAAGTTGGATGTGAATTGGCTTCCCTGATCTATCACAATTTCTCTTGGAACACCAAAGCGAGTAAAAATATCCTCATAAAGAAAATGAACAACTGAATTTTCAGTAGTAGATACTAATGCTTTGGCTTCTACCCATTTAGTAACATAATCATTACAAACCAATATATACTTCTTTTGCTTAGATGGTGGATTAATAGGTCCAATGAAATCTAAAGCCCATTTTTCAAAGGGTTCAATGAGTACCTGTGTTTACAATGGAATTTCATTTGAAAGGGTAGGTTTCCCTACTCTTTGGCAGCTGTCACACCTTTTGACATATTGTTTTGCATCTTTGAAGAGGGAAGGCCAATAATATCCTAAAGAGAGGATTTTATAGGCCATCCTTTTGTCTGCAAAGTGTCCACCGCATGGTTCATCATGACATGCCTTAAGAATATCAGGCATTTCATCTTCCCTGACACATCTTCTGATCACAAGATCTGGCCTTGTTTTAAACAATTCGTTAGAAATCCATGAATATTTTGAACTCTCCTGAATAATTTTTCATTTTTCATTTGGAAATAAATGTGAAGGCAGTTTCCCTGTAACCAAATAGTTAGCAATATATGCATACCAAGGAGTCTTAATAGTTACTGCAAACAAGTATTCATCAGGAAACTTATCCTCTACAGGAGAATCTTCTTTAGTATTCTGAATCCTAGACAAGAAATCAGCTACTGTATTCTGTTTTCCTGGTCTATCCAACACGGTAATATTGAATTCTTGCAAAAGTAAAAGCCATCTTGTCACTCTGCCATTAGTAACAGGTTTGTTCATTAAATATCTAATTGCAGAATGGTCAGTATGAATAAAAGTTTCATAGCTTGTTATGTAATGTCTAAACTTATTAATTGCATGAACAACAGCTAAGAACTCTTTTTCAGTCACAGTATAATTCAACTCTGTGGGAGTCAAATTTTTACTGGTGTAATAAATGGCATAAGGAATTAAATCTTTTTGACCCAACACAGCTCCAAGAGCTGTATCTGAAGCATCTGTAGAAATATGGAAAGGAAGTTTCCAATTTGGTCCTCTCGAGATAGGTGCTTCAGATATTCTTGTTTTCAAAGTTTCAAAAGCTGATTGACAATCAGGATCCCATTTAAATTCACAGTCTTTTGTAAGCAATTTGGAGAGTGGAGATGCTATTTTAGTGAAGTTTTCTATAAATCTTCTATAGTAACCAGTAAATCCTAGAAAACTTCTAACATCTCTTTGACAATTTGGAATAGGCAACTTGGATATGACTTCAACTTTTGATCTATCAACCTTAATCCCATCTCCTGAAATATGATGCCCTAAAACAATCCCTTCAGTAAACATCATAAAGCATTTTTCATGGCTTAATGAAAGGTTTGTTTCTTTACATCTTATAAGAACTTTTTCCAAATTTTCTAATGCCTCTTCAAATTAATTACCATAAACTGTAAAATCATCCATATAAACCTCTACACAATCATGGATTATATCAGAAAAAATTCCTAGTACTGCTCTTTGGAATGTTGTAGGTGCATTACATAACCCAAAAGGAAGCACTCGGTAGGCAAAAGTTCCCCATGGACAAGTAAATGTGGTCTTATCTTGATCTTCATGTGCTACCTGAATTTGATTATAGCCACTAAAACCATCCAAAAATGAAAAGTACTTTTTACCTGCTAATGTATCTAATACCTGATCGATAAAAGGCAAAGGAAAGTGATCCTTCAAAGTTACTTTGTTCAATTCCCTATAATCAATGCACACCCTCCATTTACCATTCTTTTTAGGTACTATAACCAGAGGAGAAACCCATCGGCTATCTGAAATTGGATAAATGAAGTTTACATTGAGTAGTTTTTGGAGCTCTTCTTTCACTATCTCCCTAAGATTTGGATTCATCCTTCTTTAAGGTTGTCTGATTGGTCTACTGTTTTCCTCAATATAGATATGATGGATGCAAGTCTTAGGATCAATACCTTTCATGTCTGTATACTCCCATGCAAATGCAGTAGAATGTTTTTGCAAGATTTTGATTAGTTCTTTTTGTTGTGACTCTTCCAAATGTTTGTTGATATTCAATGTTTTTCCTGGAAAAATCTCAATGGTAGAACTACCAAACTCTTCCATAGAGTAAAGAGACATTTGTCTTGATGATAAATATTCAATGTTAGATTCCAGCTAAAATTGTGTGGGGTCATATTATGAAGATGTCTCAAAATTTTCTAATGTGTTCAGAATTTGACTATCCTCACTGATTTCAGAAATGGTAAAGACAGGTTGTATAGTGTCCTCATCATCGACCCATTCATTGTCTCCTACTTCTATGATTTCTTTTGCTGGAGGATACAAATTGAATTTCTTTGTCGAATTACCATTAGAAATGTACATATCCCCAGATCTACAACTAATGAAAGCATCAGCTGTGGCTAACCAAGGTCTTCCTAAAATAAGTGGGTGCCCTCCTAAATTACTCTTGGGAGTCAAAATCATAAAATCTACTGGATATTCCCAAGAATCTAAGGAGACTGAAATATCTTCTAATACACCATCTGGTTTAATAATTGATCAATCTGCAAGTTGCAGTAAAGTAGGTGTAAAAAAAAGGTTAGGAAGTTTTAGTTGTTCCATAGTTTGTCTACTCATAATGTTGATAGCAGCCCCTAAGTCAATCAATGTGTTTGGAATTTCTATCCCATTTATATGTGTCTTGACAATTGGACTTCCTGGATCTACATACTTCTGCATGGTAATTTTTCCCATCATAATATCTCCAATCTTTCCTACCAGGTGGATTCTTCTTGTGTCTTTTAGTTTCCTTCCTGGTCTTTTGAAACTCAACTCCTTTATGGTTTTTGCTAGAATAGGAATCTCTCGAATGGCTTGTAACAAGGGAATCTTGATACAAACATTCTTCAATTCATCTAGAAAGTCATAGTTAGGCAACAAGATTTGTTTTTCCACCCCTTGTCAATTTGTAGTCTTTCAGGAAAAGGAGGTGTAGATGAAGATGCAGGTTGCTCAACTATAGGAGTTGTGGGTGTTAACTTTTCTTTTTCTTTTTGAATATTTGAGTTTTGAAGAGATTCTTCCTCAGAACCCTTATTGGCCTTAAGAGAGTCCTCCTCAGAGGTATACTGTTCTAGGTCATCTATAGAAGTTTTTTCTAAAACTCTACCAGATCTGAGTTGTACATCGTTGAGAGGAACAATCATATAGGTAGGAAATTGTTGTCCTTCTACCATGTAAGTATTATGAGGATTCTTATTATTAGGATTTGGCAATGGCTGAGCTGGAAGTTGATTTGTCTTTTGTTGGTATGGGAGCATGAGTTGAGGATTTGGATTTTGTTGAGAAGGTTGTTGTTGTGGAAATGGAAATGAAAGTTATGGATTTGGGTTTGGAAGTTGTGAAGCTTGTTGATTTTGAAAATATGCAGGATATTGATAAAATTGAGCAAATCTCCCATAAGGATTTTGCATCCCTTGTACCCATGGCTGATATGGATTCTGATGTTGGGGCCAAGGTTGTTGCCAAGGATTCCAATTTGGTGGGGTTTGAAAATTCATAGGGTTGTTAAACCCTTGAGTTTGTTGTCCCTACCAAGGTCTTCTTGCAACAAAACAGAGAGATTCTACTGAATTTGGGTCTTCTTGAAAAACAGCTTTGAGTCCAGGAATTGAAGGACAATCCTTGATCTCAGGATTCTCTGAGCAAATCATACATGTTTCTACAACTTTTGCATCCAAGGGACATTCCCTTAAAGCATGTTTCTTCCTACATTTCGGACAAAAGATGGCTAAAGCATCTGTTTCTGCCTTCTGCTTGTTTTGGATTTTAAGGGTGTCTAGTTGTTCACTAAGGCTCCCTAAAATATCAGTTTTGAACTCATCAAGCATGTTACCAATCTCTGCCCTACTTACTGATCTAGTTGCAGATTTGTTAGCCCTAATAAGAGAAGGATCCCTAGGCCCTTTTCTTGTTTTAGATTTTCCCCTTGAGAGATGGACACATAGTTCTGTTATATCACGAAGTGGAAGTTGAGAAATGTCTCCTTTCCCCATCATGTTTAAAATATCTATCCATTCATCTCTAATGGCTTTTAATATGAGGACTTTCAAGGTTTCATCATCTAAGTTGCTCATCTTTGCTCTTTTCAAGTTGTATTGAAATCTTTCAAGTAAGTCTTCCAAATTTTCATCTTCTTTTTGCATCATTTTGAATACCTCATCCTTGTGATTGGTGGGCATACAATAGTCCAAGTATCTATCCAAAAATGTTTGTTTCATATCATTTCAAGTCCTAATAGATTGAGTGGCTAATCCCATGAACCATTTCAAAGCAGATCCCTTCAAAGTTGAAGGAAACAGTTTGAGTTTTTGAGAGTCTTCCATATAGTCGTAGGTTCGGCACACAACTTCAAACTCAAACAGAAATGTTTCAGGATCCTCACTTCGCAATCCATAAAAGTTAGGGAGAACATATGGTGAGATATTTTTCATTGTTGTATGAGTTTCCTCATCAACTATAGGGAATCCAAACAAGTTGTCTCCTTCCCTATTTCTTTCATTATTTCCTTCACCATTGTTGTCTCCATTATTTCCTCCTCTTCTACCTCTACCTCCAAATCCATCTATTATTTCCTCTGCCATGATAGTTTCTTTAGAGTCCTTAAAGTCCTCTAGTTCTTCTATCAAGGGAGGATGAGAGGGAGTCTCTTCCCTTTCTAAATGAGATTTAGTAGGTGGTATAGGAGAATCCTCTAATTCAGCTGCTCCTTGAATTCCAAAAATCTTAAGGCTAGGGGTAGATGGTGGTGAATCTAGTCTATGCCTTGAAGAAGATGGAGTTGTGAAAATCGAACTCTTGGCTTTAGCTATAAACCTTCCCCTAGAATCTCTTTCTCTATGCATGTCATTTTTATTTTTTTTATATTTTTTTTTATTTTTAAAAAGTTGGGCTAATAATTCTCTTTCTGATCTTCCAGGTCACACTAGGTGCAAGAAGAGAGCATACTTAAGAAATTAATAAACCAATAACTCTCTTTTCTGATCCTCCAGATCACACTAGGTGCAAGAGGAGAGCATACTTCAAGAAGTTATCAAGTTTTCCCTTCTTTTATTATTATTTTTTTGTTTTTTTTTTTTTTAAGAAATTGGCTACCTAGTTACACTTCCCCGGCAACGGCGCCAAAATGTTTGGTCAATTTAGTGTGTCCTAAATTGCTGCATTTAATTTGTCAATCCGGGATTCGTAAGTTGATGAAGTGCGACGCATTATATATGCAAGATAACCTATTTCTTAACTTTTTGTCGTTTTTGGTTTTCTAAGATGAAATGGAAATTCTAAAATGAAAACAAGTATGGTTATGTTTGTTCAAGGAAATGATATCCTCTATAATGATTTACCAACTTGAAACTTAAAAAGGAATTTGAAACATACAATGACAAAACTTGAAAGGAAATGAAAATGTGCTGCTGAAATGAAAATGTGCTACTAGTCTAATAAATCAAACAGTGATCTGATCCTCCAGATCACACTAGGTGCAAGAGGAGAGCATACTTCAAGAAGTTATCAAGTTTTCCCTTCTTTTATGATTTTGTGTTTTTTTTTAAAGAAATTGGCTACCTAGTTACACTTCCCCGGCAACGGCGCCAAAATGTTTGGTCAATTTAGTGTATCCTAAATTGCTGCATTTAATTTTTCAATCCGGGATTCGTAAGCTGATGAAGTGCGGCGCACTATATGTGCAAGATAACCTATTTCTTAACTTTTTGTCGTTTTGGTTTTCTAAGATGAAATGGAAATTCTAAAATGAAAACAAGTATGGTTATGTTTATTCAAGGAAATGATATCCTCTATAATGATTTACCAACTTGAAACTTAAAAAGGAATTTGAAACTTACAATGACAAAACTTGAAAGGAAATGAAAATGTGCTGCTGAAATGAAAAGGTGCTACTAGTCTAATAAATCAAACAGTGAACTATTGAGCATGAAAACCAAACTATCCTTGCTGCTATCTAAACACAAAAGAAACTATGCTGAAAGAAATCCAAAAGTTGCAACAAAGTAAATCTAAATCAAATTACATCAACTTATCTTCTGATCCCTCATTATTAGTCCAGCTATGATTTTCGGAAGTAACCATAAACAACTTGAGTAACCTGATATCTAACTTGCAGAAAGTAAACTAATATCAAACTACACATTCATAATTCAATTCCTCACCATCATTCCAGCTGTGGCTTTTGGAGGTAACTGAAGATGTCATGAGCAATTTAATATATCTAACTTGCAGAAAGTAAACTAATATCAAACTACACATTCATAATTCAATCCCTCACCATCAGTCCAGCTGTGGCTTTCGGAGGTAATCGAAGATGTCATGAGCAATTTAATATATCTAACTTGGCAAGTAAACTAATATCAAACTATACATTCATACTTCAATCCTCACCATCAACCCACTTGGCTGTGAGGTAAATCGAAATGACATGAACAATTTGATATATCTAAATTCAACTAATGAAACAAATGCAAGACCGAAATAAACAAAGCAAGATCGAAATTAAACAAACTAAGAAAAGTAAATTAGCAGCGTAACAATATTAATTCCATGTCATTAGTCAAAAAGTTATGCAAATTCCCGGGCTGCCTATTTATAACCTGAAACAAGAACACTGATCAGTTTAACAATAACATAAAACATGAAAGACAGAAGTAAAATGTAAAGCATGAAAGATTATAAACAGAGATGAAGCATATATACCATGAAAGATGCAATATATAAACATGTGAATGAATTATGGCACAATGAGCTTAAAGAAATAAAACAAGAACTATACAATAATGCACAAAACCTCAGCGTGTGCAGGGGGCCCTCTACACCAGCCTTGGCAACAGACTTCAAGTATGAATTACGCTTGGAAACAGAGTCTTCTTATATATTAAAATGCAGTCATAACAGAAAGGTGATATTACGGCACAGTGGCAACGTAATTACATTACAGAGCAGACTAATAAAAACTAACAGAGACTAATCTAATATGCGTATGCAAACGCATTATTTATAACAAAGGAAATGTAACTAATTCCCTAAAGTTTATGCTGATAGAGAACACGTAAACCATTACGTCCAGAGATCTAGGATCATGGCCGTGTTGAGGAGTAAATATATGAAGAGTGGATGTTTGAATTCGGCTTATGGAGCCATGTACAGGTGTTGATTTGTCTCCCGCAATTCAGAAACGGCCATATAAATCTCCACGTGACGAGAAACAGAGTCCTGTCACCGTGGGACTCTACGGTTGACTTCCACTTGGCCACCTTTGACCGTAGCCTCCTTAGGTGAATTTGCTCGAGCCAATAGGACACGATCAATGTCCACATCATTTCTGACTTGCCCATGTGGCTCGTTTTACCTGAAGACACCTGTAACATAGAGTTTCACAAAATGGCTGCGGAAAGTTGCAGCAGCTGCGGAAAGTGGCAAGATTCCGCAGCTAAATGAGCAAAATCTAAATCAAACAACAGACACAAAAATATAGTTAAAAACCATTTTAGATGCTCTTTTGCAATTAATATACAATGATATTGACAACTTGGGAGGTTCAGGTGAATGAAAAAGGTATAGAAAGGTGTATGGAAAAGATGCAGATTTGAGACTCAACAAGAGGTACGCAATTTTTTGGGATATGCAAGATATTATCGCATATTTATTAAAAAAAATTCACAAATAGCTGCACCTTTGTATGCATTGACTGGAAATGTTGAATTCCACTGGATTGATAAATGTGACACCATTGTTGCAGATTTAAAGAAACTGGTCTCAACAACACCAATTCTACGAGGGCCCAACTGGAAACTGCCTTTTCACATCTCTTCAGATGCATCTGACACAACAATAGGGGCAGTTATTGGCCAAGAAGAAGACAAAAAGCCTTATGCTATTTATTATATTAGAAAAAACCTCACTCTTGCCAAGTTAAATTATATAGTGACTGAGAAGGAGTTCTTGGCTGTCATTTATGCTATTAATAAATTTAGACATTATATAACTGGCTATCAAGTACTCCTATATACTGGTCACTTTACCATTAAATATTTAGCTAATAAACCAATCACGAATGGGAGAATAACTCGTTGCTTGCTGCTACTACAAGAATTTGATATAACTATCAAGGATCATCCAGGAAAAGAAAAAGTGGTTGCAGACTTCTTGTCCAGGGTTCCAAAGACGGACGATATGATAGCAGTTGATGATCAATTTCCTGACGAACATATGTTTGCGGTAGCGGTAAAAACACCATGGTATGTAGACGTGGCAAATTACCTGGCAGTAGGAAAGTTTCCCAGACACTTAACATCTATAGAACGGAAACTAATTGTACAAGTCAGCGCAAGGTTCTCTGGGTCGGTGGATACCTCTTCCATACGGGGGCCGATATGCACATATGCAGATGCATCAGGGAGGACGAAATCTATGACATCCTACGGGCCTGTCACAATGAGCCTTGTGGTGGCCATTTCGCAGATCGCAAAACAGGGCACAAAGTGTTACAAGTAGGCTACTATTGGCCTACGATTTTAAAAGACGCGAAGAAATATGTCCAAGCCTGTGATAGCTGCCAAAGAATGGGCCGCCCAGGCCAAGCAGATGAAATGCCACTACAACCACAATTGGTGATAGAACCATTCAAGAGGTGTGCACTAGATTTCATTGGGACATTCAACCCACCGTCAAACCAGAAAACCTACATATTGGTTGCCACTGACTACGTAATGAAGTAGGTAGATGTAGTGGCCTTATCAAGAGCCACGGAGGAATTTGTGATTAATTTCCTTTTTGAGTTGTTCGTACGATATGTTTTGCCACAGGAAGTGATAACCGATGGGGGGGCACAGTTCGTAGGTAACAAAATTACAGCCACCCTAAAAAATCATCATATCATCCATAGAGTTACATCTCCTTACCACCCATAGAAAAACGGGTAGGTGGAAAGCACCAACAAAGTTTTGGAGGCAATTCTTACCAAAACTATATCATCACATCACCGGGACTAGCCCACCAGACTACCAGAAGCCTTATGGGCCTATCACACAACCTGTCGAAACACCACTAGAAACTCTCCATATCATCTAGTATTTGGGAGAGAGCCTATTTTCCCTATTGAGTTTGAAATCAAGACTATAAGAACAGCCTAGGAGGGAGGGTTGGACTTAATAGAAGCCCAGGTTAAAAGGCTCCAACAAATAAACGAGCTAGAGGAAATACAGCTACTGGCTATACAGCGAACAACGATTGTCCAACAGAAGTGAGCTAAGTGGCATGATAACCTCATCAAGAAGAAGATATTTCAACAAGGAGATTGGGCACTCCTCTATGACTCTAGATTCCAATATTTTCCAGGAAAATTGCAAACAAGGTGGCTCGGTCCATACAAAATTCAAGAAATGCACAATAATGGTACACTCACCTTGACCACCATAGATGAGTCTGGTTATACATTTCAAGTAAATGGGCACAGAATGTACCTGTATCGCAAACCACTCACAAAGGAATCTTTTTACCAGTAGGTACGAAATTATCCTACCATCCATGTTGTGGCTGGAGGGGGTGATAACCCCACAAACTCAAGTACATGAGAGTTTTCTACCGTCATTTGTAAATAATGTATATAATTTCTTTACAATTCCTAGTTCCTATTTTACTGTACATTCCTCATGCTCGAAAATGTACTCTCTCTCTTTTATTTTTCTTTTGTTGTTCAAACTCTTTGAACGACTGTTGTTCTTGAACAGTCTAAGTGAACCACTGTTGTTCAATCGGATTGAACAACCATGAACAATCTAATTGAACAATTGTTGTTCAATCGGATTGAACAACCATGTTTTTTTCATTTTTATTATTGTTGTTCAAACTCTTTGAACAATTGTTGTTCAATCTAATTGAACAGTTATTGTTCAATTAGATTAAATAACCGTGTTTTTGTGTCTTTTATTATTGATGTTCAAACTCTTTGAACGGCTATTGTTCAGTCTAATTTAACAGTTGTTGTTCAATCGGATTAAACAGCCATGTTTTTGCGTCTTTTATTATTGTTGTTCAAACTCTTTGAACAGTTGTTGTTCAATCGGATTGAACAGCCATGTTTTTCCATTTTTATTATTGATGTTCAAATTCTTTGAATGGCCATTGTTCAATCTAATTGAACAGTTGTTGTTCAATTGGATTGAATAGCCATATTTTTGTGTTTTTTATTTATTTTTGTTCAAACTCTTTGAACGGTTGTTGTTCAATCGAATTGAACAACCATGTTTTTGCGTTTTTATTATTTTTTTGTTCAAACTCTTTGAACAGCGGATGTTCAATCAGATTGAACAATCGTGTTTTTGCATTTTTATTATTTTTTTGTTCAAACTCTTTGAACAGCGAATGTTCAATCAGATTGAACAACCGTGTATTTGCGTTTTTATTATTTTGTTGTTCAAACTCCTTCAACGACTGTTGTTCAATCTAATTGAACAGTTGCTGTTCAATCAGCCTTATTTCCTTCTTTTGTTGATATTTCCCTTGATCCATACCTTAGCGATGAAAGACATCTCATATGAGGAAGTGACAATAGAAGAAAGGAGGAAAGTATTAAAAGCTACCAATATGATGATTCTTTGACACTACATCTTTAAACTGGAAGTTGACAGCGCACATATATGAAATGAAAGGCTAAGTCATTCCCAGCTCAATTATGTTATCATACAATACATTATCTTATGATGGTACATCTTTCTACACTTTCGAGTATTATTTCCCTCCAATATGAAGCAATGAGAATAAGAGATATTGATTTTATTGGCATTCTTTTACTTCTCTCACCATCCATAACTCGTAAGGAGTTAATGAGCCTCCCTTCATGTATAAAGAATAACTATTATGTTTTCATGCAAATTTTTAAGAGGGGATAAGGGGTCTCATCACGAGCCAGCTTACCATGATCATAAGGGTTTAACAAGTGACATGCCCACAATGGCCACCACACTAGGGTAATCACCTTCTCATCTACTTGAAGGGAAAGAGGTCTCATCACGAGCCGGCTTGATCACTCTATTGCAATCCTAGTGAATGGCACAGTGACTATCTGGCCATCACACCAGCACAATGACCTCCTTATAAATCGAAATTCTTATGTTTCAAACTATGCTTACATGCAAATTTTCAAAAGAGGATAGGGGGTCTTATTACGAGCCAGCCTACCATGTTCATACGAGCCTAGCAAGTGACATGCCTACAATTTCCACCACACCAGGGTAATGACCTTCTTAACTGCTTGAAGGATAGGAGGTCTCATCACAAGTCGGACGGATCACTTTACTATAGCTCTGTTGAGTGGCACTATGGTTATCTGGCTATCATACTAGCAGGTGATCTCTTCACAAAATTGGCAGAACAATTTTTGTACATAAGGATCCTGGCTCATTTTTGGGTTAAAATAGCAACCCTGTCAAGACTATGAACGCTTGTTGGCAGCAGTGGCTCTGCTTATGGTATGAGAATATGTTTCTTCAATAGCCAAATACTCTTATCCTTCTATTCCATCCTTCTTCCATACTCAAATTAGTGATGATTCTAATCGACCACATAAATAGCTATAAGGGAGATATGCTTACATTTTTGAACCTCGGGATGACAGCGCCAATCATTACCTATCTCAGTCTTGCTTCCGTCACACTTATCATTAAATAAAGACATCATATCATAATAATAAGTTATATTGTTCTCTCTCTCTCCCCGGTCACTTCCACATGAAATTCATTCATGCCAAAACTTCCAAACCCGACCTTTACACTGCATATCCTCATAATTACTCAATTGCTTCTCATCCCCTAAAACTTTGAAATCCACGACCCCCTCTCTCATGTACAGGCCATGATTATCGAATCCTGACATCCCTCGTTCGCATGCATGACTGGCCAAACCCCTCTTGTACTTGAGGACGTGGGCGCCCTTACTTCGATGGAGGGGGTGTAATTAGTCATAGATTAGCAAGCATGCGAAAATTCTACACAAATCTCGTTAGATATACCAATAAGACCAGAAAAACATCGAAATTAAGGCATGAAGTTTCCTGCACAGTACCACAATCACTCTTTCTCTTGCATACAACATTCATTCGAAACAACAGAGCTGAGAGAGAATAAAATTAGAAGAAAAAACATGGGGAAACATACCAACCATGGGAGGAAATTATCTTCGGAACGAACCTTCGAACTTAATGATTTCAGATGCAGCTAACGGTACTCTCCAGCAAGCCGGCTCACTGACATATGTACACCGATTACAGGGATTTGATACAGAAGTAGCAATTGAGTTTCTGCAAAACTTGCAAGAAGGGCAGACCAGAATTAAGGGAAGAGTTATACCAGTCACATAGGAGATTATTTCCAAAGTCTCCGGAATACCAGCAGAAGGAGGGAGATGGATAGAGAAACATCTCCTCTTGCAAAAGGCAGTTGCAGCATATCAGGATCCGGAAGAGCCATTGGAGCGAAAAGGAAAAGGGATTAACCCTACCTCTCTACACCAACCACGGCAGGAAGTGATGACATTCATTCAAATATTCATTACATGTGACAGACGTCAAGACGTGGTAAAACCTCGTCAACTTAAACTTTTAGTTGTACTTAAGCAAAATATTTCAGTTAACCTACCTGCTTTCTTAAATTCCATATTGCATGACACTGTTGTTTGAATAAAAAGAGCTAAAAACCCCCAAGCAGTTGTCAGTCACCAAGTACTAATCAAACTAAGCACCATACATGAGTTGGACAAGCAGCAAATAGCCTAGGACAATTTTGTTACCCTTAGCACACAGATACTTGAGGAAAACCTTGGCGAAACTGAAATTGAGCTCCCCAGGGTGAACATACCTAGAAGAAAAAGGACCCACACCGTAATCTCAGAACCAAGCAGGAAAAAGTGGTCCAAAACACTCTAGGGAACCCCAGACTTCATAGAAGAGGCAGGGCCATCCCGTTCACTACCCTCAAGCCCTGAAAATGCACCCTTACAGGACTACGAGGAAGAGATGTCTTGAGTCCTGGAACAAATGAGGGCAGGGCATGAATCTAGAAGCCTATCGGAAGCCAAAGAGCAAGAGGAACCTATAGATAAGTCTGCCACTGCCAGCAGTTATGGCCATACTGAGGTCCTACCCTACCAAGAGGAATCACAGGCATTCGAGGCTCTGTCCCCTCTCGATAATTATGAGATAAAAAATGAAGGGCAGGCAGGGGGGAGAGAGGAATCAGAAAATCAGTCAGGAGACACTTTCCCTTTGGAGCAAAACACAAGCATAGAAACAGTTCCTTTAACACCTGAAGGTAGCATTTTCCCACCCATTCAGGACCTTCATATAGAAGTAAACTCAGAAGCCCAAGTAGAAAACACCACCGCAGGCTACCGTGAGGTTGGCAATATTGTCCCTAAAAAAGAGAATGATGCTTCTCCACCACATGCTAAAATCAAGACAGGTGAGAGTGCAACTGAAAAGAAAATTAAGAAACTGAGCAAGACCTGCAAAATATTGAAGAAAATGGTGAAGCACTTAAGGAAACAATTGAAGGAGGTAAATAAGGCCCGGAAGCCTAAAAAGGAATTAACTGCAGCCAAAACCCAAACTAAGCCAAGGCCCAATCTGTTAGACACTACTGAGGCCGGAATACAGACTGACCCAGCAGATACTACAGAGGCTGGGATTCGAACTGACATAGCAAGCAATGTTGAAATCTAGGTACAAACAGACATAGTGGACACTCTTGAAGCCTCTATCCAAACTAGGCAAGAATTCACTGATGAAAAGGGTACCCAAACGGACAAAACCCATGCCTATGCCCCTCTAGTTGAAAGAGCCGCCAATCAAAAATGGTATAACGAGTTAATTAGAACACAAAATGAGTTGGCTCAACACAAAAAAGAGGTAGTACCAGCACAAAAATATCATGAACTACTAAATAAATTCACAAACCTTTCCACTACAGAAGATGAAACTTTTGCCAAGCTCAGAGAGGAGCAGACAAAGGTAAAAAGGGCACAAGAACAAGTGGAGCAGGCCAAGAAACAAATCACTATGATTTGTTCCTTGTATTATG
Organism: Pinus albicaulis; assembly: GCA_034641835.2. Classification (NCBI taxonomy): domain Eukaryota; kingdom Viridiplantae; phylum Streptophyta; class Pinopsida; order Pinales; family Pinaceae; genus Pinus; species Pinus albicaulis. Next base: position 1,072,453,539 of record CM076582.1, on the reverse strand, counting down.
ATGCACTAACATGCAGGGCACCAGCCACCAACTACGCCTTGTTCTTAACAAAACGATATTTGATACTGAAAATCAAGGTCGTTAGGGCAGGGAAGTCCACAACTTTCAAAACCATAGAAGATTTCATTCACTACTACAACGAGTAAGATGAACAGGTCCAGCGCCTTTTATGTAAACTCTACATGCATAATTTCTTTCTAGAAGAGGACACTGACAACAATCCTAGTCCCTTTATAGGGGATGTTTAGTTTCAAGTCTTCCTCTCATTCGCTAAAAATAAGATTAAGTGGGCCAAAGCCTATAACATCTTTCAAAAGGGAGAGCATGGCTTAGACCTATGGGTCAGAGGAGAACCTACAAAACCCCTGCAACTATTTATCCAACACAAGAACTTCATGCAAAGGAAATGTGTAAGGACCAGGTTGGGGCCCATCCATAAAGACATCATAGAAAATGGACGGGAATATTTTGAAGATATTCAAGAGGCAGCCTTGGAATCAGATAAACAGAGATGGATGGCCTCCACCAACAGTGTGAAGAATAGGGAGCCATTTGGCTATATAAATTTCAAGGCAGCCGCCTCCAGATTCCTCTCATATAGTAACCTGGTCTTCAGCATGGTCCTGCATGGTTAGGATGTAGATATAGATGCCCTCTTATCTGGTATCCTCATGAGGGCTATGATCATGACTACGAATTTCCAGAAGGGTACACAGTCGTTTTCTTTACAAGAATTAGACAGAATCAAGGTTTCAGAGCATACAAGGAAAAGGTCTACCCTGCCTACTCCTTAACGCAACTACATCTCAACCATCTAATTGCACGAGGACCTGCAAATAGGTAAGTGGGGGAGTATGTCGGGCCGGAATTAAGGTATGTTTCCACCCATTATCCCTTTGAATTTTGACACGGTTTTGGTAGTTCTCTCTCATTTTAAACAATAAATATAGAAAAGATTTATGAAAATTAGGACAAGTGGGCTAACGACAAAAGGAAACGCTTTTATAAGAGAAATTTGACTTTTTTTATCTATGTATGCAAGGAAACAAAGCAGTTGAACCAACATTAAATGGAATACAACCGGCAAACAATGACTCATGGAATCTCAATAGCTTCCAGAAACTGACAGGAGACAGAAAGATGGATTCAAGCCCGAGAGCCCAAACGACAGCCACACGTAGCGGGCTGTCGTCTGGAAAATACTGACTCACTGCGTGAAAACGCCTTTAAAGGGACCAAGGATGAACGAGAAAAGACATGATTTTCCTTCTGTAATCAACGCTTCAAGACAGAAGTATTCGAATGTATCCTTGTATTATATTTTTATTAAATAAAGATTTTTGATGTTTTAAACAATCATATTTTGAGTTTTTCATTGTGTTAGATCTTCCGGTGGTCTGGGCCCAACCCCTGGGAGTTCTATGATAGCTTTCATGCTGTGCGTTAATTACATAATCAATATCCAGTTACCTGATGTAGTTGTAAATCACTTTTTCCACTCAATAAAGTTATGGTTTTCTTTCTTCAGAATAGTTTAACATTCGTTCTTTTTGGTTTAATGTTAACTGCATTCGTGCTTTCGGATTTATAATAATGCTTTATCACTGTTAGATGTTTCCATTTTCTTCCAATACCCTTGCAGTTGATTTAAGAATCGTAGGATAATTATTCATGTTATTCATCTTCACAGTTTAGATTGTTCCCTCAGTACGATAAGGCGTCCAATTCTTGATTATGTACAGTAAGATGTCAATTAGTCAGTTTGCAAAGAGAATTCCATTGCAAAATTATATAAGTAATTGCTGATTCAGTTTATTCAGGTTGTTGTTCAATTCATTTAAGTTGTTGTTCAATTCGATAAGTTTTTTGTTCAATCTATCATTACGTTGTTCAATTATAAGTTTCTCTCCTTCAGAGCTAGGCAGATTAGTTAGCTGCATTATGTCATTTTCATATCTCTTTGAGATGATTGAACTTCAAGAATTAGAAAATATTTTTCATAAGCATCCTAGAGTAGCGATCATTCGATCTCACTTGCATATCTTGTGCTTACACTTCTGAAATAAAAAGACTTACCCTGGGTTTACAATTGAATGAGGAACTTAGAGGTTGCCTACAATAAGCCACCTTTGTGAACTGACACTTGGTATCTAGTTTTGGGATTCTCTCTATGGAATTTGTGGAATGAGAGAAATATTAGAATCTTTGAAGGAAAACTTAGGCCCATATCAATTTTGCAATAAATGACGTTTAAAAATATTAGAGAAACATTGTTAGTGTTCCCTTTAGATTCGGGATACAGGAAAATTGATGACAACAAGGTGCTCATTCTAAAAGGTCTTAATATTGAAGCAAATAAGGTTTCTATTGTGCTTTCCATGGTTCAAAGTATAAGACTCTCTCCATAAGCCTTCATCAAATTGAGTTTTGATGGTGTCTCAAAAGGTAACCCAGATGAAGCAGGGCTTTGGAGGGAATTTATGGGATACGAATTTGAATCCCATCCATGTTTTCTCCTTTTCTTGTGGGGTGGTTACAAATAACCTTGTGGAATTTTGGGCTTTAGAGAAGGCTCTGCAAATAGCTATAAGGAAAGGGTCGTGGTTGATACGATTTCATGGTGATTCTCATATATTGATCAACTGTGTACACTACAAGAAAAAAGGACATTGGTGAGGGGTGAAAATGGTCACCATAAGCTCATTGGAGAGGGTCAAAAGAGCCTTCGTCACCAAAAACTAAACGTCACCAAAGGAGGCGTCGTCGAAAGTATAGGTGTTGTGGTGACATTCAAAGTCCGTCACCAATAATGATTTATAGTGACGGATAGTGACCGTCACCATTTCATATGAGCAATGGTGACGGACAATAGCCTCCGTCACCAAAAAATTGAACGTCACCAAAGGTGGCGTCACCGAAAGTATAGGTGTTGTGGTGACATTCAAGGTCCGTTGCCAATAATGATTTATAGTGACGGATAGTGACCGTCACCATTTTATATGAGCAATGGTGACGGACAATAGCCTCTGTCACCAAAAAACTGAACGTCACCAAAGGTGGCGTCGCCGAAAGTATGTGTTATGGTGGCATTCAGGGTTCGTCACGAATATTAATTATAATGACGGATAGTGACCGTCACCATTTCATATGAACAACAACGATTTTTTGTGATGGACCTTTCATGGCTGTCACTATTGGTGCATATATATGGTGACGTTCATTGACCGTCACCATAAACTCATTGGTGACATCAAGGTCCATCATGAATAATGACTATAATGACAAACAGTGACCCTCACCATTTCATATCAACAACAACGATTTATGGTGACGAACCTTTAATGGTCGTCACTATTGATGCGTATATATGGTGGCGTTTGTTGACCGTCACTATTTCATATTTTGGTGAGGGTCGAAAAATGTCACCATAAGCTCATTGGTGATGGTCAAAAGAGCATCCGTCACCAAAAAATAATCTTCGTCATTCCCTATATATGAATATCAGGGCACGATGGAATCGAACCACCAACCTCCTGCTTGTAAAGCAGGTGCTCTTCCATTGAGCTAGCACCCTTTAAAGAATTAGACTTTAAACTAGCAATTTCCCTTAAAGGTGCAAAGATACACAAAAGGAATAAGAACCAGGAAAACTGAAAGAATTCAGTGTCCTTGCTCCTATTTTTATTCTACGACACTCTACAAAGTATGATCTTGATCTATGACGTATTTGTGCCGAGTGGTTCTAATTTAATAGTAAATTTTATATTAGATAAAATAAATGAATAATTGAGAGGCCTTACGGGCTAATTTTTAATCCTTACACCAAAATCTCTTAATATTCAAGTCTATGGAACAACTCGTTCAAAGTTCAAACTGAAGTAGATTTTAAATGGAAAGCCTAAAACCAGCTAAGTAGTTTACAAGTTAACATTTTGGATATAAATTTTGTTCAATTTATATGACAAGTTATGCCATAACCTTGAAACTAGTTTCTTAGCTAAAAGAATTTCTTAAGTAAACAATGACAAAGAAACATAGTCATGGCAAGCAAAATTCTCTTGTTTTTTCTAATGAGGGTGCATGTAACTAGATAAAGGTTGTATGAGAGTATCAAACCATAAACAATTTCACTAAAACATGGAAATGACAAAGTCTTGTTAAGCAACAAAGGTTTAGTTGAATATATGGAAAGCATCGAGCTAAATGATATAATTAAACTAAAAGTAGCTGTAAAAAAATGAAATTGCCATCATATACATCGCATCAGCGTATGAATTTGCATCAATGTACTGAATTAATATGACTTCAAATTTTGAAATTTTCCTACAAGATAACATTTATCATTAAAAAAATCTGATCAAACATGAAGTAATCTCATGAATCCTTCAGATTTATATTGCAATATCCATCTCAGATCGATAGATCCAAAATCTTAAATATTCTTATAACTAGCAATTGCACCAAGAGGTGCAAAGGAACGCCGGAACATGGATAAGAGAAGTGGAGAGATTGTATAAAGAAATAATCAAGCGAAATATACTAAAAATGAAATACAACCCACGTGAGGCTAATTTAAATTCAATTGTTGTGAATTTTCAAGTGAAAGAAAGTTTGTAACTGGTGTTCGACAAGTAGGACTCACAAAAATTGTTATAGAGAAAAACTTGGAAGTGCAATTGAGGTTTGAGGTTTGATGATGTTGATGAAGCACATATTCTACTTGGTGAAAGTGGCCACTGCGAGGATTATTGGGGTTCAGGCTTCTATAGGAAGGATAATAATTTTGAGCTTGAAACAACTTTGCACAATATAGCTTTCAGTTCAAATGGTGCAAATACATATAAATCAAGAAATTTGAGACCTTTAAATGTATGGTCAGAAGCAACAACTCCAGAATCTGTGAAAATGCTTCTAAACTCTATTTGAAAAGAGGAAATTAATTTGATCCTTGAAGGAAACTTGTTTGGACCAGACATTGGTGAGTTGATAAGTAGCTCAAACAATTGGGCAGAGATTATTATGTGGTGTATTTTCAAAGGGCTCAAAGAGTCATTACCTTCTAGATGGCTATATATTTTGGGAGATGGGCTTGAAAATACAGGTAAGAAGAATCAGCCAGAGTCTGAATAGTCAGGTGAATTTAGAAAAAACACCAAAGATCTGCCAATTTTGTTGAATGCCTCTGAGCAGTGTGGTTTATTGTTTGTTGTCAATTCGTCCTCAGTCATGGATTGCAGGCCTGCACAAAATAAAAATATTCTTATGATTGGTCTCTGTTCTGAAGTGAATAATTTAAAACAATATACTCATAACCTAGCACAAAATACAGATTCAACAGAAGTAAATACGGAAAACAAGAATAGTGGAAATGATGATTTTGGATTTCAAACTAAAGGAGCATATAAGGGCGAGGATGAAGTGCCTTTGAAATTTCAGTGGGCTGAGGAGACAGAAAGGATGGGCTGCAGCAAGTTTTTGGAGACTCGGGATAGACGAGAAGGGAAAAGAGGCAAACTTCAAGTTCAAAGCACAGAGTAATGACCCCTGGAAGGAGAGATTTGATTCTCTTGTTCAATCTCAGCAGGAAGTAAGCAATGCCTTTGGTCAAGTCAACATTCAATTGTCGGATTCTCTATGGGATGTAGGTGATGGCATTAGCCAAGAGAAGCAGCTGGACAGGGTTTCACATGAATATATCCTTTCTTCATGAATGCAATGATTATCAGAATTATGTTCAAATAAAAGAGATGAGAACATTGTGCAAGAGGCTTTATAATGTTTGATATGCAAAGAATAGAATATTAAAAATAGTACACATCATATGAGGAGGAGACCTTTAAATCAAGCAATTTGAGACCTTTAAATGTATGGTCAGAAGCAACAACTCCAGAATCTGTGAAAATTCTTCTAAACTCTATTTGAAAAGAGGAAATTAATTTGATCCTTGAAGGAAACTTGTTTGGACCAGACATTGGTGAGTTGATAAGCAGCTCAAACAATTTGGCAGAGATTATTATGTGGTGTATTTTCAAAGGGCTCAAAGAGTCATTACCTTCTAGATGGCTATATATTTTGGGAGATGGGTTTGAAAATACAGGTAAGAAGAATAAGCCAGCGTCTGAACAGTCGGGTGAATTTAGAAAAAAACACCAAAGATCTGCCAATTTTGTTGAATGCCTCTGAGAAATGTGGTTTATTGTTTGCTGTCAATTCGTCCTCAGTCAGGGATTGCAGGCCTGCACAAAATAAAAATATTCTTATGATTGGTCTCTGTTCTGAAGTGAATAATTTAAAACAATATACTCATAACCTAGCACAAAATACAGATTCAACAGAAGTAAATACGGAAAACAAGAATAATGGAAATGATGATTTTGGATTTCAAACTGAAGGAGCATATAAGGGCGAGGATGAAGTGATTTTGAAATTTCAGTGGGCAGAGGAGACAGAAAGGATGGGCTACAACAAGTTTTTGGAGTCTCGGGATAGAAGAGAAGGGAAAAGAGGCAAACTTCAAGTTCAAAGCACAGAGTAATGACCCCTGGAAGGAGAGATTTTGATTCTCTTATTCAATCTCAGCAGGAAGTAAGCAATGCCTTTGGTCAAGTCGACATTCAATTGTCGGATTCTCTATGGGATGTAGGTGATGGCATTAGCCAAGAGAAGCAGCTGGACAAGGTTTCACATGAATATATCCTTTCTTCATGAATGCAATGATTATCGGAATTATGTTCAAACAAAAGAGATGAGAACAGTGTGCAAGAGGCTTTATAATGTTTGATATGCAAAGAATAGAATATTCAAAATAGTACACATCATATGAGGAGGAGACCTTTAAATCAAGCAATTTGAGACCTTTAAATGGGTGCAAATACATATAAATCAAGCAATTTGAGACCTTTAAATGGGTGCAAATACATATAAATCAAGCAATGTGAGACCTTTAAATGTATGGTCAGAAGCAACAACTCCAGAATCTGTGCAAATGCTTCTAAACTCTCAATTTATACTTCTCATGTGCTTACCAAATGAAAATCTCTGACCAAAATTCTAGTTAATAGGCACAATGAAAATAATTAGTTGTTGAAAGATTCAGGATCTGTTTATAAAAATGTCATGGAAGAGGAGTTTGCAGTCAGAGATGTGGAAATGGTGAACGATAATGAGTGTGTTTGGAAAAAAAAAATCCTAAGTATGCCCAGGTAAGTGTTACAAAGTTGTCATCAACAACCTTGAGTCAGAGAGAAGAGGAGTCTTCTATGTTACCATGGACTAGTGAAAATATGGCACATACATGTAACCATAAACTAGATTCTTATATGGAGAAAGCTGAGATAATTTACATGGGCAATGTAACAACTTGATTTATGGCCTCTGAAGTTCAAGAACCAGAGGATATTTCAAGGCTACATTGTTTCCCTCAAGACAACTTCAGTGAGTACTATATTATACAATAAAGACATTACTGAGCCAAGTAAAGCTAATTGTGCACCAAAAAAAGCGTTATCTGCAATACAAGCACGTGAATTAAAAGGTGGCCATTCTTCTCCACACAAATGAAAAACATCACTTGAAAAACACTTGTCTGTTGGAAGTGCATTCTGTGTAATAACATGTACTTCTAATTACCCAGGTTATGAGGAAGTGGCAACACAGACACTGCATGTTTTTCTTCTTGCCAACTTACAAGTTGAAAAGGCATGTGAACAAGCCACTCACTATCATAATAGTGGATCACAAATTAGGAAATCACTTGGCACTAATATTTTTACTCTTGAAAATGTCCAGGATCTAAATGTTTCATTATTGACAGATTCTAAGAAGTTTGACAAATCTGTCATTGCTAATTTGAGTGAAAGTGATACACTGAAAAAATTAGAGACTAAAAATGTTTCTACTTCAATAGAACCTTTACCTTTCCACAAGGTGAGCTATTACAAGTCTTAATTATTTGATCACTAAATATCTAACACCCAAGCATAGTAGAACTCTGTTGGAACATGGATTTTAGCTCTACAATGTCTTTAGTTTCGTAATCTGTCATTGCTAATTTGAGTGAATGTGATGCAGTGAAAAACTCAGAGACTAAAAATCAGTGTTACACGGGGACTCATCCCCCCCCCCAGGGGTCTAGAATCCTCGCCCCCCCGCGATTCGGGGTCTTGGGGACTTCTAGGGGACGTTTCCTGACGCTCCCAATTTTTGAAAATTTGGAGGGGATGTCAAGGGGGACGTTTCCCCATCTGGAGGGGTCGAGGGGGCGTGAGGGGACGGGAGGGGACATGAAGGGGGCGTGAGGGGACAGGAGGGGGCATGAAGGGGGCGTGAGGGGACGGCTGGGGCAATAGATATTCTCATTTAATTCTCTATCAAATATTTTAATCAGTTACAATTAGCACCATATCCATTTACATTGTACTTTAATCTGTGAGTAGTAGATTGAATATTGGGAACTACTAAAGTATTTCTGGAGAGCTCGACTTACCACTAGACCTTCATTGTGATGTCAGTTGAACATAACGATGTTTTTTTTTATTGGTTTCTTTCTCCAGCTCCGTTTGCCTGCTTCTCTCCAATAACCCCTTCAGATATAACAGCCTGTGATTTCACTAAAGCTGTAATTGGAGGAGAATTTATTATATCTCACTCTTAAGATAATTTTAGGTGAGATAAATAGTAGCGGAAACCAAACCTTATAGTGGAATGTCATACTTATGGTTGAGGCATGCTAAAGCAACAGTGTACAGAATGTTGAAAAGTGCATAGAACCCAATCAATGCTCCAATTCCAGTCCAATAAAATTTAACTTCAGCAAATAATCCGTGAGATTCTAGGATAGCATGTCCAAGTGTTTCAATGGAGCTGTTACTGACAGGATGCACACAGATGAAATATTTAGAGGAAAGGAAATATTCAATACTTCTTTCCTGGGATTATGATTATAGGACACTCTATCAGTACATGATAACACATACTTTATCCCATCTAGCAGCTAGAAATCCATTCACCACTCTGGTGTTTTGGCCATAGGACATCAGTGAGCACCAATATGCCCAAATCCACCAGCTAGGTATGTTCTCTGTTCTAGAAACATGAATAAAAGGAACCATTTTTTCAATTTTGTAACCCGAGTTCTAGTTGAAAAGCTCAATATTAGTATAAAGTATATTTCTTTGGAGTAAATAACTATCTTTTCATATACTATAATGTCAAATACCTCTTGATACCACAAACCCTCCAAGAACAAACACAATGAGCAAAGTAAATGATTCAAATGTTTGTGAGGCAATCATGTTTCGACCCAATGAGGCTATGAATTTAAAAAGTGCCAACGACATTTGATGTATCACAAAGAGGAGGAAGTATTGCCTAAAGAACCTGCAACAATCAAGGCAATCTCCTAGATTGCTCATTGAATATTTTAGTGTTCTGACAACTAAAACATTTAACAATCTTGATGTTCCTGATTTAATTTTCTTTTTCATAGATCTAATTTGGCAAAGGAAGATGTTACATTTTGTTTCCATTCTTCTATCTATTCATACATTAATAAAACAAAGACCAAGTATATATACTATATAGGCACCATTCCACATAAAAGGGATTTGAAGTGTTGTTTTAATGCCAAGATCCTTTGGAAAAATGCAGTCTCTATAATTAAACCAGTTCATCTAGTTCTATCCCATCTCTCCTACAGTCCCGTAACTTTCTTGAATTGGGAGATCGATGAAGAGATAATAGACTGTAAACTATATTTTCAAATTTCGATTCATTAGGCAGGTTGCCAACGTTGGACATCAACTTTAAATAATGAAAATGATAAGCATGGTACAAAATGAGCCCATACAGAAAAAAAAAAAAATTGGCTAGCAATTTTGCAAATTGACTTTTTGGTAGTTCTCTACTGGGTATCTATTGCATAACACAAGTTGAATATGGCATATTTATAACAGCATAATAGTTTTTTTCATAGTCCTATATATGTATATACATTCCTTGCGAAAATGAAAAATAATATTATATTATTGATTCAATGATATATCATATGTAATATAATAATATATTAATATTATAATATTAATATATATTTTTATTTTTTATAATTTTTTAATTTTATGACCCCGACGTCCCACCACGTTTCCTAAAAATCGGTAGGGAGCTTTTGTATAGGCCGCTCCCGCGCTCCCTCGCCCCCTCGCTCCCACCTCCAGGGGACTTGGTGGAACATTGCTAAAAATATGTCTACTTCAATAGGACCTTTCCCTTTCCAAAAGGTGAGCTATTACAAGTCTTCATAATTTTATCAGTAAATAGCTAATGTGTATCATAGAACTCTGTTGGGAAATGAATTTAAGTTCTGCAATGTCTTTAGTTTCATAATCAAGTCTAAATGTAAAATGAGGGAAAGCATTTCTCATTCTTATTTTATTGGGCACTTCACAGATCGACACAGATTAGAAGCCTCATCTTAAAAAACAATCTAATGAATTAATATTGAATGTGTGGGAAAGTGAATTGATGATTGTAGACACATTATAAAGATAGCCAAAACGGGCATGGCAGCAGAGAATGGAGATATTGACAAGACTTATCCATTGGTAGAGGAACCTGAAAATATTGAGAAATCAGCGCAGCTTACACCAGAAGCCACCTATCCTCAGAAACTTAAAGATATTATTGGGAACGAAAAGGGATTTTAAATTTAATCTTTGAAAATAATGACGACGTTCTGTTCTTGTCCTTAATTTTAGATTACAGTAATAGCATACGGTAGTGCCAACCAATTTAACTTCCCAACAGTCTTAATCCATGGTAACAACAGACAGTTCCTAGCCGAAAACAAAATTGTTTAATGTTTCTAAGTAAAACATTTTAAACAGAGCATTTTTGTGGGGCAAAGGTTGACCATGGAAAGGACCCAATTAGCTGCATTTTAGCGTTCTAGTTTTGAAAAGTGACTCCATTTCATTGTCCTAGTCAAAAGCAGGAGAGCTTGATGTGAGAATTATGTACGTCATTAATTTTCATTTATTATCTCTGTTGTTTTCCTTTTATCCCCCTAACATTTTCAATTTGTCTTAAAGATCAAGTGGATCTCATTCTCAAATTTCCAGAATGCTGTCATGCAATGAACATTTTCCTTTCAGTTTGCCCTTAATTAGACTTTTTAGAATATCTTAAACCTGATTAGACCTAGCAACCAATGCTTACAGTGGAAAATTTGCATTTCTCAGCTTCAAATCTGTGTTACAACTTACAGCCTGACCTGATTTCACACAGCCTCCTACTGATGTACGGTGTACCTATGGAAAAGTCATAAAATACAGTGCCACAGTACTTCTCCCTGTGCATCTTCCTACAATTCCATAATTCTAATGTACAAATTCAAGTGAGAGTACTAAGTCTACCAAAACAGTTTCACTGATTTACCTGTCTCTTGCTAAGTGCAAGTAGTCTTTAATAGCATGCATGTCTAGGGCTCACTAAAGATCAAAATTGTGATTTTAAAATTTATGTGAAGTTATTAGAACATTATTGATATTTTTACATCGTTATAGTTTCACTTCCAATCCAGGAAGCCACTACTGTGCAAAATTATTGTGAAACTGCCAAATTTCACAACATGACAAATCAGGCTATGGTGCCTTCAGAATTTTAAATGCCAAAACATAGAGCACATATGGTGTAATATAGAGGTTTATAGCTAGAATATATTATGGTCTACAACCCTACACAATCAAATTCCCAAGAACAATCTCCAAGTGATAGTTATTAAGCATCAACCATGCAATTTGTTTGGTCTCTAGAAACACATGCAGCCTTCAAATAAATTGCACACCCTGTTCTCATTATAAATCACAACGCAAATTCTTGAAGTCTATGGTCTGTTCAAGCAACCAAACACAAACAAAAGAGGAAGCTTTACATGGAATGAAAGGTCTTTGCAACCATGGCATTACCTCAACAACAAAGCGATCCCAGATCTTGTCACTATGAGATTCCATGACTCCCTTTAAAATCATAAACCCCAAGCCTCAAATGATGTCATCCATTTCAAGGAAGAGCCCCCACTCCTCACAAAGCATCTACAAAATTGGTGAAAACCAACAGAAGATAGCATGAAAACTTTAAACCATGTCTCAAAATAACAAAATTGAATTATTGAGTGCATATAAAAACCCTGTTAATCTAACAATTTAACTGACCTCTATAAGCGATTCTTGGGGCTGACTCATGTTCTCCACTATGATAGGGCACCCCATAGTTTGACGACCCAATTCCACTGACCAGCTTGCACCACTTTCCAGGGTACATTTTTAAAGAAAGTCACCATCCTTATCAAGCACCTACATATTTTCCAAGGAAATAAACAATTATACTTGAATGGAAAGTTTACAGTCATTTTTTTTTTTAACTGTTGGAAGAAGCAATTTATCAGTTGGAGAAAAACAATCACTGCACGGATGGACAATACATAAAGAAGCACAAGAAGATCTGAATTACAGTTGTAAATCCCCAGTATATCAGAATGTAAATGTAATATTTTAAAGCACCAGTAAACACCAAGAATGGAGATGGAATACCAGTTAGTATTATCTCAAGGACTAGGAGGAAAATGAAGAATTATTAGCTTATACAGTCTCTTAAAGCTATAACCTTTAGGAAATAAAACAAGAAATATTAAGATTAAAGGTAGATATTATCCTACAACACTGTTGGCAAAGAAACTGAGATGTCAGAATGGCACTTACGTTTTTGTAAATGTTCATCTTGGTTTTTGCTGACCTGCATGGAGGAAAATGCAGAATGATTAGCTTAACTGTGCTTAAGCTAAGGAATCCTCCAATTGACCGTCCAGTAATATGATCAGATTCTTTATGCTCTCTTTTTTCCCTCCCAATAATTTCACTCCTCTATCTCCATATTTTGTTTTGCAACCCGCAACTAAATAGTTCGTTTTGAAACCAACAGTCGCAGAAGAAGGCTAAAAAATGGCATGTGCCCAAGAAATTTGTATTTTCTGGGTTCTTTTAAATGAGTAATTTCTAGGGCTATGATCCAATAATATTATAGAAAATTCTCATTTTAATCTTAAAAAATATAAAAATTGCAGAAACTTTGCACATATCAAATTTTTATGTGTTCAATTTTTTGTATGGACAAGATTAATGGTGCAATCCGAAAACAATAGTCACTGTCATTGGAAGGCACTAAAAATATATCTACTAAATGGGCCTAAAAAATTTTATAGATAAGAAACAAATGAATCTCTCTTCATAACCAAATATCAATTTTGGAGTTCTCGAAACAAAATAGAAAAATCAATATGTTTTATTTCTTAAGGTTCAACCATATTCCTTCACAATCTGAACGGACATAATCCACGTTCACGTCAACGTTGACATCGACATCAGCTATATCTTCTTCACTTACACATTTTGTTTCTTGAAAGTCCACAACATGTGACAAATCTGCATACTCAGGTTCATATGATGCATTATTTCTCAATCCTTTTGGAGGACATGTTAACACTACATACCAGTCAGTCTCAACTGGATCTTGTACATAGAATACTTGTTTAGCTTGCGATGCTAGAATAAATGGATCATCTTGCCAATGATTTTGGCTAAAAAATTTCTTCATATTCACCATTGTAAAACCCAAATCATCAGTTTTGATCCCTCTCTTATTGTATACATCAATCTAATTACATTTGAACAATGTGTACTCCATACAAAAATAGTCCAATGTAATTATTTCTTCTACCACTCCATAAAATGTTGTGGTTTGAAGTATAGGGTTTGCATCTTTGGAACTTGACCTCATCATTGTTTGAGCTTCCATACACACGCCACTATTTTGGGTGGTTCTCTCATTCTCCATGCTTTTTGTATGGAATCTATAACCATTGGTTAGGTATCACTTGTACTTATTCACGAATTTCCTGGGACCACGCGCTAGCCATTTAAGTGTATCAGACACATTTCCATCTCCCTCCACCTGTATAGTTTTAGATTTTTAAATGTAGTTAGAATTCATACATTCAACCTCTAAAAAAAATATTTAATTTCCTGCATGATAATATTCCCATGTAATGATTTTTAAGTACACTTATAATATAAATAATGTACTTACCCGTTGTTTTAACCAGCTAGTAAATTTATGGGTGTGGAGTTTCTGCAATAGAGCTTCATCTTTTTTCATTTGGGTAATTGAGTTGGCAATCTCCATTTTGTGCATCTTAATTCAACAATTATGGACAATAGATATGGTGGTTAATGTTTTTTGATTAAATATGAATAAAAAAAAATTAAAGGTCAAATATCTTAAACCTTAAACAACCTTAAACAAAAAAACAAAAAAATTACAGGCCAAATATGTAACTTACTCTATCCATGGATCAACTTCGTTTGTGTGAAATAGAACCCACCTATGGGCTTGTTCCCAACTAATTCCATCCAATTCTGAAGGAATTGGAGCAGATAATGGCTTTCCATCAAGGATAACTTCTTCAACTTCCTCATCCCACACTTCATTTCGACCATGTGTGGATCCAATAGCTTCCATACCTTTCAAGTATCCTCCACAAAACTTTATTGATTCCTCCACAGTATAGCTTTCAGCAATGCATCCTTCAGGCCTATTTTTGTTCTTAACATAACTCTTAAATACTTTCATGTTCCTACAAAATTAACAAACAAAAAAATTAAGTAATGTCAAAATCTTTCAAAAAAATATTTGGTTGCTTGATAAAAAGTAAAGTTTCACGTACCTCTCAAAGGGGTACATCCATCTATATGCAACTGGGCCACAATATTGAAGCTCACGTACCAAATGTACATTAAAATGCAACATTATATCAAAGAATGAAGGAGTGAAGTACTTTTCAAGAAAGCACAATGTCTCCATAATGTCATTTTCTAGCTTATCAAGACTCTCTACTGAAACTGATTTTGCACAGATTTTCCTATAAAAGGAACAAATCTTGCAAAGCGTCTTTCGGACAACAATTGGTAACACATGACGCAAAGCCACTAGGAGGAGTTTTTGCATTAGAACATGGCAATCATGTGCTTTCATACCATGGAACTTAAGCTCTTCCATAGATATATGATTTTTTGGATTCAAGCTGTAACCGTCTGGCACCTTTAACATGAAAAGAACATGACATAGGGTCTGTTTCTCTTTCTTTGAAAGAGTATGTGGTGCAGGTGGAAGGAATATTTTCTGTCCTTTAACTTCTGGCCATAGTGATTTCCTCAAGCCCATTTTTTGCAAGTCATCACGTGATTTTTTCCCATCTTTGGACTTCCCTTTTATATCCGGAAGGGTTCCAAAAATGCTTTCACACACATTCTTCTCCACATGCATTACATCTAAATTGTGGCGTATTAGGAGTTTCTGCATTCCAACACATCAAGAATATCAGAACAATATTTAATATGGACAAAAAGATAAACATTCAATTCAACCAAGACATCTAATCACAATGAGGTCAACTAAGCAAGTTGTGTCCAATAATTAGGCATGGTTGATCATGGGTCTACATACCTCCCAATATGGTAGATTGAATAGAATTGATTGTTTCTTCCACACCACAACATCAGTTTTTTCACCTGTTTTACTGTTTATTTTCCTTTTATTTGATTCAATCTTCCTCCATATTGCTTCCTTTTCCTTTGTTTCCTTAAAAATATCTGACACTTTTACAATTGGAGGGGCATAACGATGCTCCTCCTTCCCATTAAACGGTGCCTTTTGTGAGCGAAACTTATGACGTTGAGGAAGAAATCTCCTATGTCCCATGTACACACATTTCCTGCTACAACTGAGGTACTCTGATTTTGTGTTCCTCCCACATATGGGACATGCATTATAGCCTTTTGTTGTGCAACCAACCATATTCCCATAAGCAGGAAAATCATGGATCACCCACATAAGAATTGCCTTCATGTTAAATGATGTCTTACTATAAGCATCATATGTCCATACCCCTTGGTCCCATAATTCCCTTAGTTCATCTACCAAGGGTTCCAAATACACATCAATGTCATTTCCTGGTTGCTTGAGATGAGGTATTAACAATGTTAGCATAAAAAAATTCCTTTTTGTGCACGACCATGGTGGAAGGTTGTATGTAACTAACACTACAATCCAAACACTGTATGTGTTGCTCAAGTCTCCAAAAGGATTAAATCCATCTACTGCCATTGCAAGTCGTACATTGTGAGGTTCGCTAGAAAAACTAGGCCATTTGTCATCAATAGTTTTCCATGTTGGGCTATCAACAGGGTGGGGCATTTGACCATCATTGCTTGCATTATCATGATGCCACCTCATTTTTTGTGACATATCTGTAGAGCTATAATGAAAAAAAAAATCATTTATATAAAGTATTATCATATAATAACACTATGACAAATGGTAAAGATAATACAAGAAGGGGAAACTTGAATAAAATTATAGTGTTCAAGATCATACCTATACATTATTTTTAGCCTTGGTGCTATGGGAAAATATCTTAACACCTTGGCTGGAACACCTTTCCGCACCTTTTGAGATTGGGCATCCACCTTCCATCGAGATTTTCCACATGTTGGGCATTGATCTTTACTTTCATAACTTCCTCGATATAAAATTAAATCATTTGGACATGCGTGTATCATATCATAGTTTAACCCCAATGATTTTATCATCTTTTTTGCAGCATATGCAGAATCTGGAAATGTGTTATCTTTAGGAAGCACCTTTTTTGCAATTTTAACATTTGGTCAAAACCTGTATCAGACCATCCACTCTTCACTTTCAGATTGTAGAATTCTACAGTGGCTGACAGTTTTGTGAAGTCAACACAACCTGGGTACAATGGCCTCTTGGCATCTTCGATAAGCTTCTTATATTCATTAACTTCTTTTAGTACATTTGTTGACGCCAACCCCTCATTATCACAACTCTCATTGATGTTTTGATTAAGACATCGATTGGAATCATTCACTATTTCAAGCATTTGATCACCGACAATGGTTGCATCATCATCATCATCAATTAGAGGTTCACTATCGTTCCTAAACAATGTTTCATGCTCATCACCTTGATTATCATAATCATGTTCCACAACATGTTCATAACCCTATCAATAAGAAAATCAAAATTTATGTTAATAATTTTATGGTTTTTATGAAAATTAGAATCAATAGCATTTGGTCAACCTAGTCAAATAGGACCCTTGACTAATATGAAATGGCTTACCAGTTGAGATGAAATATGCTCGAGAACTTCATGTGGCTCATTTTCAGAATGTTGCCTATCCTTGCCAATAATAGATGGAATCTAAAGGAGACAAAGAAAAAAAATTGAAGTTTGCACATATAAAAATAAGTGATATCTTTATTGTAAAACATATAAGAGTGAAACTAGATCAATTCAAAAAAAATTCAAGATACCTGAATGGGAATGCTCTCTCCATGGAAATACCAAATGCTATATTGTTCGATTATACCATCACAAATCAAGTACTCTCGTACTTTATCAAATGTTTGTACTTTCACTATGCCACATTTATTACATGGACATTTTGTGGACATCTTATTCCTTGATTTCTCCTCGGAAAACTTTAAGAATTCCTCAACCCCATCTCTATATTCTTTTAGTGTTCTACACATAACCAATTTACAAGTCATATAAATTTAATTGAGAAAAAGTTACCACTTATACATTTTTCACATATCGCGATGAATAATCAAATATACAAACTATACCTATTTTTCAATTTCATCCAATTTATTTTGTCCATTTGATAATATGTTCCAAGGTCCTTTGAAATTGCGTCTGCAAAGAGCTATATAAGTTAGTTGATACTAAAGATAGATAAAAAGTGAACTGAAGATAGATTAGTTAACTAATTGTCAAGAAATTCAGTTACAAGTGAAAAATAATTCTGTCTCTATACATTTGACTGAGTAATTTGATAATTGACTTGATGAAAGATTAAAGAATAATATACATAAACAAGATCACAAGAAATTAGCATGAAGAGAATTTTATTAGACTACAGCCCTACAAGATTCTCAACATGGTATCAGAGCTAAGGTGGCAGTCAAAGAAGGACATATTAAGTGGCACTTAAGGATTAGATCACAGTCAACAACAACTCAAATATCTTTCGGATAGAGAAAAGTGATGGGATTGATCTCTATTACAATCATCAAAGAAGAAGGGACTCGGTGAAGGAACAATGAAGTATAAATGTAATATTCCCAATTAGCAATGGCTAACTGGAATATTCGATTTTGGTCAATTTTGCCTTATGTAGTTAGATTATAAATAAAAGTGAGTAGAGGGGAACATAACTCACTCAAAAAATAAAAATTGCACTCCCTAGTAGACAAACGTTGTAACTTAAGTGGGCCAAGGGGGCCAAGAGACCACGTAGAGAGGGGGCCCACGTAGACCACATGGAGGGACTGTGTAGGCCAAGATGGAGCACGTGGCAAAGGGAGGCTACGTTGAAGGAGGTGAGCCTTAGGGTTTGAGAGAGGCTAACACTATATAGAGGGAGAGCCTCCTCATTTTGGTCATTCGATGTTTATGATATTGAGCTGGTCATTTCGACTTCTTGAGCACGCTGGTTGTTTAGCTAGTCTGCAGCACTGTTTAGTGCACCAAGTGTCCCCGTTCAGAGATCTCATCCTCAGCCCCGGGAGACTTTGAGTGCCTGCTCGGGTGAGGTTGTCCCATCAGTATTTTGCAGGAGGAATGGAGTTTGGCTTTTACGGAGGAGCAATGCATCCATAGACTGCACAGTCCTGAGAGGGAGGACGCAGTCCATTTCTGGGGAGCTCCGGATTGGGTTTCTTTCGGAGGTTTTGAGCTTGGAGATTGAGCAAGGGGCCAGCCCTTTCCTATGGGAGGATTTTGGCAGAGTTTGTGGCCGTGTTTTGGTGGTTTCCATTCTGCCTCAGCGCAGAGCCTTGGAGGATAGCGTAGATCCTCAAGGGGGTGATTTGCGGGGGTTGGTCATTCCAGAAATGCTCTCTGGGTTTTTCTGGGTTTGGTGAGTAGAGGCTGATTCCAGAGTTTCAGCTTATTCCGAGTAGGGGAGCAGCCCCAGATACTCATCTTGTTCCAGCAGTAGCAGCTACACAGCAGTTTTCCAACAGCTAGGACGCAGATCAAAGAGCAGCCATTCCTTCAACATTCTAAGAGTATTTCTTCGCTTGCCCTGAGCAAGTCTAGGTGCCATCACTCTGATCACCTATTGTACTCACTTATATTTCTCAGCATAATAAAATGGCTCAGCATTCTCTTTGCATTTCTTGAGTATCTATTCGTGTTCTATATATATATGCTATTGTATGCTTGCACTACAGTTATTTTTCTCCTTGAGCATTCCAGTACTATACCACTTGGTGTGTTTTCCCCATACTCTTAGACAGAGTCTGGAAAGGGCCAGATAGCCTCCAGATCTCATCCTCTTTTTAGAGGTGAAATATCTGGTAAATGCCCTCCCATTCCATCTTTGGTTGGAGTTTGCTTGCGTTTTAGAGATATCCCTGAAATGGGATATTACAGTCGTATCAGAGCATAGATCTGGCTCAGCCTGTGGAGCTAGTTGTCTATGACACCTGGGGAGAAACACTACATCTGCTGCAGAGGTAGGAAGTACAGAGATATTGAGCGTAGGTTGGAGAACACCTATGGAGAGGGTGACTGTGCTAGGGTGGTGGACGCAGAACAGAAAAAGCCAATGGCAGATGATAGTGAGGCAAAACAGTTTGGGGAGGCACTCCTCAAATCAGTGCAGGATCTGGCGAGACAGATTGAGGTGATGGTTCAGAGATTCACTGTTGTGGAGGCTAGACAGTGTGAAACCCCAAGGGGTTTCCATGTTGGCGAGGGGTAGGGCACATCCCATCATTTGTCGAAGCGGGATGCCACTTCGCACCAGGCATCACATGCACCCACACGTTCCACTATGCCCACCTTTCTGGGTGCAGACACAGGGGCAGGAGTACAGCATGAGCCAGAGCCTGGTCACATGGGTGACTATTTTGCTGAGTACCGGGCATATGGGCAGGAGTTCAGGGATGCCCTTTCATTCAGAGATTTTTTTCAGCTCCAGCGGGACAGCAAACCCTGCGATCATCACAGAGGGCACTAGCATTATCATGATGGGGACACACAGCGTACAACGAGCCGATTCCATTTTCCAACGTTTGATGGCTCATCAAATAGTTCGACAAAGTCTTGGGTGGAGAAGCTGGATATATATTTCCAGCTTAACCAGATGGCAGAGTCGGAGGCCATCAAGGTGGCTACGCTGCATTTGGATGCTGAGGCCCAGTACTGGTGGTTCCATGGGATGGTGAAACTCGGGCATTCAACAGTGACCACATATGCCGAGTTCACCCGGAGACTGATAGAGAGATTTGACCGGAGGGATCTGGAGGAGCATTTTGTTGAGCTGACGAGGCTCAAACAAACCGGGAGCCCGGAGACGTATATTGCAGATTTCCTGAGGGTTTCAGTGATGGTGCCAGATCTATCCGCAGCACGGATGATCTACATGTTTGTTGAGGGGTTATCAGAGCCACTTCGGAGTCTAGTCAGATCCACTAGACCAGCCACACTCCAGGACACCATTGGCAGGACCCAGGATTTGCAGGATGCCTTACCCAGGACCAGGACACCTTACCCCCAGAGACAAGCTTTCCAGCCAAAGGGGAAGGATGTGAGGATTCCGCCTCCAAAGGGGAATCAGGGTAGGGTACAACTAGATGATGATGCCAGGAGAGAGTTGAAGAAGAAGAGGTTGTGCTTTACCTGTCAGGAGCCATGGGCACCAGTACACAGATGTGCTGTGGGCAAAGCACATTTAATCGAGGTCTTCTCTGAGAGCAGCAGGGAAGACGATGAGTATGAGGATGGAGAGGCGAGAGACAGTCAGACAGCGCAGGACCATTTTCCACCTCCACCTCCAGGAGCAGGAGGTGCAGCTTTTGCACCCGCAAGGGGAACCCTTGCAGCATTGCGAGGAGTACCCAAGTATTTGACGCTGCATGTCCAAGGGACAGTACGGGGGCAGCAAGTTGCGGTTTTGGTAGACAGTGGGGCAACCCACAACTTCATCAATGCACAGATGGTTGATCGGAGAGGCATACCGACAGAAAGCTTCGATGGATTCTCAGTGTTCAGTGGCTGATTACTTTGGGGAAGGTCACCACAGATTGGGAGGCCTTGGAGATGGAGTGGGATGATAAGACGACCAGGAAGCATGAGAAGATACGTGGGATGCACACTTACCCACCCCAGACTGTTTCAGCTCACCGGATGGAGGCAGACTTCTGGAAGGGAGACATAGAGTGGGCATTTGAGTTCCGGGCATCAGAGGCAGGGACTACCGGGTAAACAGTTCATCCAGATATACGGGCCATCCTTGACATATATGATACGGTGTTTAGGGAGATACCGCTGGGACAGCCACCAGATCAGGGGTTTGAGCACACTATTGAGCTAGAGCAGGGCATCCAGGCCGTTATTACCACACCCTATAGGCACCCCAAAGCCTATCGAGATGAGATTGAGCGGGCCATCCAGGAGTTGTTGGCTCTTGGACACATTCAGCCTAGCACCAGTCCTTTTTCTTCTTCGATGGTGTTGGTGAAGAAGAAGGACGACACATTGAGAATGTGCATTGATTACAGGGCCCTGAATAAGAAGACCATGAAGAACAGGTACCCCATACCATGGATAGATGAGATGATGGATGAGTTGAGAGGAGCACAGTTCTTCTCAAAGATCAACTTGAGATCCAGGTACCACCAGATTCACGTGAGGGAACAGGACATTCCCAAGATTTATTTCAGGTGCCATTATGGCCACTTTAAGTTCTTGGTTATGCCTTTTGAGCTAACCAATGCCCCAGCTACTTTCCAGTCATGCATGAACCATATCTTCTGCAGTCATCTGAGGAAGTTTGTGTTGGTCTTTTTCGATGAATTTTGTGTTGGTCTTTTTCGATGATATACTGATATATAGCAGGACTTGGGAGGAGCATCTCCAACATATAGAGGCAGTGCTGCATATCTTGGAGGAGCAACAGTTCTATTCTAAGCTCTCCAAGTGTGAGATTGGGTTGACGGAGATGTTGTATTTGGTCACATCATAGGAGTGGACGATGTGAGGGTCCACGAGGAAAAGATCAGGGCCATCAGAGATTGGCCAGAGCCGAGAAACGTGACGGAACTTCGAGGATTTGTTGGTATCTACACTTATTACAAGAAGTTCATCAAGATTTTCTCTCAGCTTGCTGTGCCCCTTACAGATTTGACGAAGAAGCGGGCATTCAATTGGACAGATACAGTGCAGCGGGCCTTTGACAAGCTCAAGGAGGTTATAAGCAACTACCCAGTGTTTGCGTTGCCAGATTTTACGCAGCCTTTTGTTTTAGAGTGTGATGCATCGGGAGAGGGGATCGGTGCAGTTTTGATGCAGGGAGGCCACCCTATAGCCTATGAGAGCTGGGAGCTCCTTCCTCATGAGCGGTTGTATCCTATATACGACAAGGATATGCTGGCCATTATGCATGCATTGGCCAAATTCCGGCAGTACTTAGTGGGTAACAGGTTCAGGGTGAGAACTGATCACAACAGCCTCAAGTTCTTTTTGGAGCATAAATAGCTACAGGAGAGGCAGCAGAAGTGGATCAGCAAGATCCATCTTATGACTTTGACATTGAGTATGTCAAGGGGAAGAACAACGTGGTAGCTGATGCACTTTCACGCAGACCAGCCACATTGTCTCTGATGAGTTTGGATATAGATTGGAGGGCTCGACCCTTGGTGGAGTACTCCAAGGAAAGCAGCATGGCATAACAGTGGACCAAATAAGGAAGTCTGATGAATCACTTTCTGATAGCTGACATGACTCGGGATGAAATTGATTTATGATCTGTGCCCTATAAAGCTAAAAGGTTGGAGATTCCTCAATATCGAAATCCATGACATCGAGGACAGGAATTCTTCATGAGCAACTAGGTGTCTCACCATTGTTGTTGGAGGTCCCTAATTAAGAGGGACTTTGAATTTATTCCACTTATGTGCTAGGTCGGCCTGGAATATAATATAGACTTAAATGTCTTAAAGGGCGTGTCACACACCCCCAAAGATGCCTATATAATGGAGAGACTTGGAGTTCATTAGACACACATTGTGTGGAGGATTTTCTTCTCTCTTGATAGCGATGGAGTTGCATTCTTGGTGTTGCGTATTTATGGAGTGTTCTTTGTTTGGGTTGTTTTGGGGTTATGTGTGACATGCTTGGCTGAATGACCTATTGGAGACTTTGCTGGTAGAAGCATCCTGCTGATCGTTGTAACGCCACCATTCATTATCTTTGTTTTGGCCTATCTTCCATCGATCTATTAATATGTTCTATCTCCTTCAGTATTGTGTGCCCTAATCTGAAATGGCATAGAACATGTTCAGAAATTAACATGGTATCAGAGCTTTATGGGGAAGACAATGCCCAATTTGTGTTGAATTGCAAATATCCGATCTATTGATCCATTGTGCAACATAATCACAAGTGAATATATCATGGAGGAGAGACTAAGTCTCTGTCTTAGCCGCAACAAATGAAGTTAAAGAATAGGGAGGCATAGATGATTGTTTTAGGGTCAATTTAGGAGGGCCGATAGACTTTTCAGAGGGTCAAGGTAGGAAAGACGTCTCTATGGACTATTTGATGGGTGGTTTTTCTATAAACAAGAGTGCTGAATGCCTGTGAGGTTTCACTGAATCCTGCCACATAGATTAAGGAGGTTCGAGGACTGCTTAAGGGCTAGAAATAGCTCAGACCTACAGCTAAGTGTCATGACCTTCAAGGAAGAGATAGACGCAGCTCTAAGGAGCATTTATGGGCCAAAATTAAAGGGTGTTAGGGACTATGGTTCGTGCCCTAACCAGTCCAGATTTGCAGCGTGGATCAGACCCTAAAAAAGGGAGCTGAAGTATGCATTTTGGGTGCATCTTGATGTATGTTGGATCCTAGTTTAGGGTCATATTTGCATCAGTTATCTAGCAGCATGTGGAAGCCAAGGAAGAAGACTGCTCTGTCATAGGAGGACAACCACTAGATCTGAAGCAATGTATGGGCATATTTAAGGGTTTAAATATTGTTTGAAGGTCCTGAAGGACAGCAGAAGGAAGCCACCTTCTCTGAGCAGGATTGGGCATGATTTGAAGTTGTGGTGCTAGGCCACAGGGCATAGCACACAGCTCGGTCAAATTAGAGGGTTTTCAAAGAGTGGAAAGCAACCTAAGGAGGCAGTATGGCATTGAAGGAACCCCTCCTAGGTAAACCGCAACCGTAGAAGGGTTTGTTTGCTGACTGTGTGATGAAACTGGGGCTGCAATACGTGCCCTATCTAACAGTGCAAACTGTATTACAGCAGTGTCTTGTGGAGGTGTGTTGGGTCCATAATTTATGGGGCATTGTTTGGATCATGTGCTTGTCATCTTTATGATGTGCGAAGGTGACAAGGTGACTTGGACTTGTTGTCATAAAGGACCTTGTACAACAGAAGGTGGACACACTTGGAAATTCATGGTTAGATCATAAGTATTCTGATGAGGGAAACAGGACTGGAGATATCTAAAATTGGTACGCTGATAGAATGGAAGTGTATGATACTATATTAGGGAGTTTTTGGCGCAAAGGACAGTCCATGTTTTGACAAGGTATGTGTCAAATACCTACTATGGATTGCACACCTTTTTGTTGCAAAGAAGATATTATTCCGGGTATGCAGAAAAAATCTGTAGATTGCACAAATTGTATGTCTCACAACGCTCAAACCAGAAAACAGAACTTGTCATGCAAGCTTCAACTGTTTAGGAACTGTCTAGCAAGTTTGTCTAGTCAAAAAGGCAAGATATCATAATGTCATAGAAGGCCTAATGGACTGGGAGTTCTGTGTACTCAGAATTGAATGATACCCTAATTCCTACAACATAACTAAGGGACAATCAGCGTAGGGGAGAAACTCTAGGGTGAAGGCAAGCCACATTGATAGAAATGATTGTTAGAAAGTATTGAGAGGGCTGACATGGATTGTGGCTAAGCCCTAACCAGATTGCAGAATACAACAAGGTACCAACACATGAGAAGGTATGTTTTTGTGTTAAATTGTTGGTCCTAGTTTGGACAGTTGGAACATTTTAGTACAGCCTGCGGAAGCGAAGAAGGGAGGGCTGACGTGTTGGTTAGAAGCCCTAACCAGTGTAATGATTGGTGATAGGATCAAATTCATATGCAACCTGTGGGAGCCATGTGTTGAGGTTCTCTTGGGTGTTAAGAAACCCTAACTAGGACCAGATCTCGCAATGAAGTAATGGGTGTCCTAGGAAATGATTGTTAGAGAAGTCTCTTAGTAGCCACGATGAGGATTTCCTAAGTGTGAGGATGCCCCAGCCAGAGGTAGATGCTACAACAAGTATTGGTCACTCGTGGTCTGCTGGAGGGCAACGTGAGAGTGGGCCAAGTGAACATGGATTGTACATTTATGGTATGTTGGAGGGCAGTGTGATAGTACCCATGTTGGGGCCCGGTGTGCACCATCTTCATGGACGTTGGTGGTTGCTAGAGGTCAAGCGTCTAATCAACCAGGGGCAGTTTTTTGTAGCCCTAGACTTGTGTGTAGAGAACTTCTACAGCAGATGATGGGCAGTCCTCCTAGCCTGTGTTCATTATGGGATATAGACATCTTACAGCGATATGTGGTAGCCCTTCATGCCTTATGTTGGCCTTCATCGGTGCAGCACAGGAAGACCATAGTGGTTTGAAGTCCCTAAGTAACTGAGGAGCAGCAATGAGAAGATTGATAATTGTTCGCAAACGGAGTTGTGAACAATTCGACAGGAATCTCGACGTGTTGTGCCCTTGATGGACTAAGGCACAACTAGTGAGCAGATTGGCAGCCAAGCTTTAGTGGCTAGATGGACTTGGAGCATTGATAGAGTCAAGAGCTACAGATGGGGAGCCGAAGGACTGAGCTAGTACAGGGCATGACCGAGAAGGGCTGAGAGAGAATGCGACAGCAACATGGTCAGAGTATGTTGTTGAGGGCAGATTGGTTGTCGATGGACTGACACCAAACCCAGTTTTGTATCTTGTATCAATGGGTGTATGAAGGCCACTATCCTTGGTACGGGAGCCCTAGACTGTTGTATCATATGTTGATTAATATAATGAAGTTGGGTTAAAAATTGTAAGAAGTTTTCTATATTTTGTGCATTGGTAGATTTACTATTATTTATATTTTGTTGTGCAAAGTAGTGTCATTGTGATTATTGGTTTGGTAGCGTGAAAGATTTTAAGACACTATCCTAGACCCAAGATTGTGGAAAAGAAACATGGTATCAGAGAGTATCTGAGCTACTTTAAGGGATAGTGAATCAGAGTGTGGTCAGCGAAGCAACTCAGAGGGAGTTGTGGGTGTCTAGATCAAGGAGCAAAAGGTTCAGCTAAAGAAGAGTCTAGGTTGGCTTGATGTTAATAAGCCAATGTGGACACCCAAATGAAGCCTTTATATTGCATATAAATAGAAGGTGAGGGAGGCTAAGATAACATCCAAGCAAAAATATTTAGGAGTAAAACACCTTCTAATGTAAGCCACATCTTGAAGAAGAGAAGACTGAAGCCTAAAATGACTATTTTGAGGTCAGATTAGAAGATATAACAGGGCCGAGGAGAAGCTGCATAAATACGTTGATAGTAGGGTTTTTTTGGTACCAAAAGGGGTGGCATATTTATTGTTTAAGAGAGTCTCAGGCACTGTAGTTATTACAGGGATAACGCATGTCTGTATTAGGCTTGTTGGAGGGGCCGTAAGGACTAATTCCTACAACAAAAGTAAGGGACAATCACCGTATGGGAGCAGCTCTAAGGAGTGCCTGGTCTTGCTAAGCACGAAAAAAAATATGATTGATTTTATAAAATCTTGTCAACCCTACCACTGCCTTCTACATAATTCTGTATACAAGTTTAAATCTATTGAAATTTTAACAATAAAAATCATAGATATCAGGAAAATACCTTTAGAACTTATCAATACACACTCTCCCTCTCTGAGTTGTCGAAGGTTGCAATTTTATCTCCATATGCTGGCAACGGACCACATGTTTTCTACTCCGAATTGTAGAGAAACCCCCAAATCAGGAGAATAATATTTCAATTAAAGCTGGAAAAAGAGTTAAACCAGATCTGATATAATAAAGTCGCGTTAAAAATATAGTCGAATCCAGAGGGCAGCGAAGAATAGAAGGGTATAGCATCTGCGCCAAAATCATAAAGATTGTTAAAGATCACCGAACTCTGTCCCGAACCTGGCCAAGGGAAAATAGCCGCCCGAAATTAAATTTTAAGTGGTAACAAAATTTTATAAAGAAATTGCAATAGTCGTTTTGATTTTCATAAAGTTCTAATTTTATTTAAGCAAAAGGAGGTCATCTAGTATTTTTATTTGAGCAAAAGTGGTCATTTCACATCTAGGAATAAATTTTAATAGGTCCATTTAGAGTTTAGACTAGCGGCCAAATTAAATTTTAATAGGTAGTAAAAAATTATAAAGCAATTGCTATGTTGGCTTTGGTTTTCATTAAGTTTTATTTTTATTTGAGTAAAAGGAGGTCATCTAGTATTTTTTGTTTTCATTAAGCTTTATTTTTATTTCAAAAACAGAAGTTCAATTCAAATAGAAGTTATATTTAATATTTAATGATGTCGAAGACCCATAAAGTAATAATGTTAGTTTAATTAGAACATCAATAAAAACTATATTAGGGAATATAGTTTTTACACGAGAGCTCGTGCGTGCTACTTGATCTAGGCTAGTGTTTGAAATTCTAACTCGACCCTCCACCACCATGGCCCCCCAAAGTTCGATCTCGATAGGGAACCACCCCCTGCTGCTCCTCAAAATGATGCGTAGCCTCCTCATGAATAATCTGCAATCGCTTTTGTCTCTTTGGTTTCCTCAATGGGACTTCCACGATCACGCCCAACTATGACAAAATTTGTGAAAAAACTCGATGGAATACTAGAAACCAGTCTGCCTCCAACACTTCCACACAGAGAAGCCCTCTAATGGGAGCTTGCTCCTTTTTATTTACAACTCCTTATGTGAGAGAACACTAAAAGCTCCATCTCAACATGATGAAGTGTAGATATTGTGAATAATTCAAAACAAGGCTTTGCAAATTATCCAGTTGTCTACAATTGGTATACATGATAATAATGGCATTACCCACAAACACATATCCTCATAACCAGTACCTAGTTATCTAAGAAACAATTAATGTTTCTAATATGCTCAGTTAGAGATGAAGGATTCTCCTGGGAGGTCAATTTGCTGGTTTGGGGTGTTGTACTTTTAGTGGTTAAGGGGTTAGTAGTTAAGGTGTTTAGGGGTGAAGGGTTAGGGGTTAATGGTCACAGGTTAAGAGGATAAGGATTTATGGCTTGGGAGGTTCATGGATTAATATAGGTTATGGGGTTAATGTCATAAGATTTAATGAATGAAGGGGTATATGGGTTATGATTTATGAGTGCAAGGGTTAAGGGAATATGGATTGGGGGTTAAGGGGGTGGGGAATTTAGTGGTTATGGGTTAAGGGCTTATGTTTTGTGATAATTGGACTCATAATCCCCTTATCATCATTATTTTGGGTTCCCTTATCAATTTCTCTCGTTGCCTTCCCTCTAGGTCCCCTGGGCCCTATGAAATTAGGTCCTAAGCCCCCTTCTCATTTTCTAATGCTAGGATTATAGATCTTAGTAAACCATGCTTGCACCTCTGACTTCTACACATACATGCTACCCTTGTGTCCCCTTGGCATGTTCAAGACACCATAAGATACCCCCCCCAGAAACTTTTTTGTTATGTCATTCCAATTTTCCTAATGTTATGACCCCCCAAATTTGGTCTCAATGCCCCTACAAGTACACCCTTGGGTCCCCTTGGCTAAGGGAGTAAATGTATTAGGGGTTATGGGTTGTGATAAGGGAGCCTCTAATCCACTTATCACAACTAGAAATAGGCTTATGAACACCATCAATATCTATTGTAGGTGTTGTGATGAAAGCAATAATGAATACAAAATTTGTGGTCAATAGGACAGAGAAAAAGTATGCCAGAAACATAGTAGGAAATTTTGGAAAAAAGGTTTTAAGTAACCAGGACTGCGCTCTCGCTCTTATCTCCTTAACCCTGCTCTTCTTTAAACTCTTTAAACCCTCCCTGTAATGGGAGCTTGCTCCTTTTCATTTACAACTCCTTATGTGAGAGAACACTACAAGCTCCATCTCAACGTGATGAAGTGTAGATATTGTGAGTAATTCAAATCTAGGCTTTGCAAATTATCCAATTGTCTACATTTGGTATACATGATAATAATGGCATTACCCACAAACACATATCCTCGTAACTAGTACCTAGTTCTCTAAGAATCAAGTAATGTTTCTAATATGCTCAATTAGAGATGAAGGATTATCCTAGGAGGTCAATTTGTTGGTTTGGGGTGTTGTTTTCGGCTTTGGATACTTAGTGGTTAAGGGCTTCAAGGGTCAAGCGTCAAGGGCCAAAGGGATTTGGGGTCAGAGGATTTAGCGGTTAAGGACTCAATATTTAGGAGATTTAGCTGTTAGTGGTTAAGGGGTTAGTAGTTAAGGTGTTTAGGGGTTAAGGGTCACAGGTTAAGAGGATAAGGATTTATGGCTTAGGAGGTTCATGGATTAATATAGGTTAGGGGTTAATGTCATAAGATTTAGTGAATGAAGGGTTTTGTGGGTTATGATTTATGAGTGCAGGGGTTAAGGGGATAGGGAATTTAGTGGTTATGGGTCAAGGGCTTATGTTTTGTGATAATTGGACTCCTAATCCCCTTATCACCACTATTTTGGATTCCCCTATCAATTTCTCTCGCTGCCTTCCCTCTAGGTACCCTAGGCCCTATGAAATTAGGTCCTAAGCCCCCTTCTCATTCTCTAATGCTAGGATTATAGATCTTAGTAAACCATGTTTACACCTCTGACTTCTACACATACATGCTACCCTTGCGTCCCCTTGGCCCGTTCAAGACACCATAAGATACCCCCCCCCCCTCGTTCAAGACAGTAGAATTTTTCCTACATTTCTTTGAATCGTTTGGAGATGAGCTGGTTGCGGTTATTGAAGAGTCTGGGGTTTCTGGCTCTATCTATCAGCCTTTCAATGCCACTTTTTAAACTCTCATTCCTAAGTCTGACCATCTTGTTTCCTTTAATGAATTTCGGCCCATTCCGTTGTGTACTTGCTTATACAAGATTATTGCTAAAGTTATTGCCTCCAGGTTGAAACCATTTCTCTCCAAGAACATTTCTGTAGAGAAATTCGGCTTTTTTGGATGGAAGGAAAATCCATGAAGCAGTGGGGGTAGCTCAAGAAACCCTCCACAGCCTCAATAAGAGTGGGAAAAAAGGAGCTATAGTAAAAATTAACCTCTCTAAGGCCTATGATAGGATCAGCTGGATGTTTTTAAGACTCTTGTTGACACATCTTGGCTTTAGATATGATTTTGTAAGATGGATTATGGGGTGTGTCACTTCTTCGTCGATCGTTGTCCTTATAAATGGTGCAGCCTATGATTTCTTCAACCCACAAAGGGGCCTTCGTCAAGGGTGCCCTCTCTCCCCCCTTCTTTTTCTATTGGCTGCTGAAGGCATCAGTTTAATGATTCATGAGACTAAGAGACAGGGGGAGCTCAAAGGTATTGAAGTAGCGATCAATCTCTAGGTAACCCATCTCCTCTTTGTAGATGACATCTTGTCGTTTATTAGCGGGAGTATAGAAGAATATCGGTGTTTAAAGAAGATCCTATATCTTTTTCTAAAAGCGATTGGACTAAGTATAAATGGCCAAAAATCTTCCCTAACCACTGCAGGGCTCTTAAGGGTGGAAGTGGACAGAATAAAAAACTACCTTCACTTTGAAGTTAAAACTCTACAAGACTCCTTTAAGTATCTGGGATTCTTTCTTAAGCCAGATAATTATCGGATTCAGGATTGGAAATGGCTCTTAGCTAAAATTGAGAACATGATGAATAACTGGAGTTTCAAATGGTTGTCCAGAGCAGGGAGGTTGGTTCTAATCAAATTAGTGGTGATGGAAATTCCGGTTTACTGGGCTAGCCTCATTTGGATGACAAAAAGTATTCTGATGAAGATTAACAAAATCTATAGCAGATTCCTATGGGCAGGCTCCAAGTCGGAACACGTAACCCCTTGGGTTGCGTGGGAAAAATTAGTCAGACCAAAATGTTGGGATGGCTGGGGAATAAAGGACCTCTTTCCATTCTCAAGGTCTCTAGCGACGAAACTAGCTTGGAGACTAATCACTACGGAGAACCTCTGGACTTCGGTAACAAGGAGGAAATACATAGACCTTATGCCAACTCTGGTCTGGCTCAGACTGCCTCAAAAATCATTCAAGAATTTGTCAGTGGTGTGGAAAGCTTTGGTGGCAGCTGTAAAAGTTATTGAACAAGGTTTGGCCTTGAATGTTGGGGATGGGATATTGTTCAAACTGGGTCGAGATCCTTGGGTGGGCTATACGGGTTCTTTTGTGCTCTCGAGAGACGTGATCGAGCACCTTAATAATAGAGGGTTACATTTCCTAAACCAAGTAGCTGACTCTGGAAATTCTTCGATTTGGAGACAAGAATGGTTGTTTGGGAATGCTCTATTCTTGGAGGAAATATGGTTTGAGGAATGGGAGAACTATAGATCTGGCCTACTAAATTCCCATATCCGAATTACTGACAAGAACGATGAGTTGCGGTGGGTGCACTCTCAGACTGGTATGTATACCCCTAAGCTGGGTTATGCTTGGTTGATGTCTCAGAATGGGTGGGAGGATCCCGTCTGGTGGTCAAAACCATTATGGAAGCTAAAAGGGCCGGCTAAGACAAGATTGTTTTTCTGGTGTATGATTCAGAAGAAAGTCCCCACCTGGGATTTCCTTCAAAAAAAGGGAAAATTGGTCCAGGGTGGTGCTCTATGTGCAAAGACAGTGAAGAATCAATGTAGCACGTTTTTCTCTCTTGCCCCTTTACCATCAGCCTTTGGAATGAAACGTTGAGGATGACAAATATTCCTCAGAGATAGGAAGGCCAACTGCTCTCAGAAGCATGGCAAAGATGGTGGCAGGAAGCTCCTAATGAAAAAGTTAAAACTATGCCCCTCTTGATTGCCTGGGGAATGTGGATTGCAAGAAATCATTTGATCTTCAAAGATACTCTTTTCCCTATCGATAAACTGGTAGCAGAAGGGGCAACCATCTTTGAAAACATCCCTAACCCTTGCGACTCTCAGAAATTCGGAGTTGTTCAAAGGGAAGTGGTTAGGGGAACTATACCCTTATCACCATTATTTTGGGTTCCCCTATCAGTTTCTCTTGCTGCCTTCCCTCTAGGTCCCTAGGCCCTATGAAATTAGGTACTAAGCCCCCTTCTCATTCTCTAATGCTAGGATTATAGATCTTATTAAACCATGCTTGCACCTCTGACTTCTACACATACATGCTACCCTTGTGTCCCCTTGGCCCGTTCAAGACACCATAAGATACCCCGCCCCCCGCCCTGCCCCCCAAAGAAACTTTGTGGTTATGTCATTCCACTTTTCCTAATGTTATGATCCCCCAAATTTGGTCTCAATTCCCCTACAAGTACACCCTTGGGCCCCCTTGGCTAAGGGAGTAAACGTATTAGGGGTTATGGGTTGTGATAAGGGAGCCCCTAATCCACTTATCACAACTATAAATAGGCTTATGAACACCATCAATATCTATTGTAGGTGTTGTGATGAAAGCAATAATGAATACAAAATTTGTGGTCAATAGGACAGGAATCATCAAGATGTTGAACCATACAATGTAAAGATGGTTTTCAATGTTAGCTAGTGATCTAGTCACATAAAAGAGTCCCCCATAAATTTGTGCTTTAGGACACCCCTAGGATTCAATAATTAATCTAAAGTGAGAGGATTCATTGCTAAGGTGAAAATGGAAACGACCTTGGGTTGACACAAAATGACACTTAGTGATCCTTACAAAACTAGGGTGTCGGTTTCATCATCAACAAGAGGCACAATTGACAAGTGGCAACATCTCACATTTAAAGGCACTAAGAAACAAATATTTATGCATGTTTTTCCACCGAGGGTACCTTAATTCACATTTCCTAAGGCACAAATCACATATTTGGATTAATTTTGGATAACTTGTCATATTCCACTAGCTTCGTGCATGAAGAGGAGCTCCCATGCTTTAAGAAGATTTTGGGAGATTTCATGGCATATTCAAGGGTCTCATGTATAAAAGAAGAACGTCATAGCTAGTTGGTTTACCTTTTCTTTCACACATTGAGAGACAAGATTCATGTATTTTAAGGTGTGTTTTATTGTTGAGTTCACATATTTGGAAGCACAATTGCACCAGTGGAAACATCTCAAGAATGTCATAAGAGTAAAAAAGAGTTAGAATTCCTACCATATTTATTAGGATTTAGATTTTGCACTAATGTTTTCCGGAGTTTCCTACTTTTTTTTTAATAATTTGGTTTAAATTGAGAATAAAACTCATTACTATTCAATGAAATTATGATTTAGATTTCCCACCAATATTTTTAAGAGTTCTTAATTTCCATTTTGTTTAAATTGAGAATATAACTCATTCTTATCCAACAAAATCAATATTTAGATTTCTTGCTATTTTTAGATTTCCCACCATTTTTATTAAGATTTAGATTTCCCACCAATATTTTTAGGATTTTTTACTATTTAAGTTGAGAATAGAACTCATTCCTATTCAATAAAATTTGAGTGTGCTGTAGATGCAATTGGAGTCACTGAACAGTAAGCGCGCCATGACTACGAGAAGAAGAAATGAAAAGAGGTAATTTTATGTTTTATAATAATGAATTATTTTAAGTTGTTATTTTTGTGATTCTGGACGTTTTAGCTGTCTTTTTTTTTCTATGTGTGAAGCAGGTGTGCATGTATATTTAGGCAGATAAGTCTATTATTTTGAATCAGTTATTTTTTGGGTTCCTCAACCTTTTTATTGTGCTGGTGATATCAGTCCCGAATCACGTTGGTGACATCTATCCTCAATGCATGTTCAGCTCGGCTGCATGTGCTTTAATTCTTGATCGCCTCCACCGTTTTTATGAGGCAAAACCACGCCATCTACATTTAATTCTGGATTGCCTCCACAGTTTTAGATGTTTGCATGTTAATCCCTTCCATCACAGTTAGCAGTTCCTCAGCAAACACATCAAATTTCCAGTGTACAGCAATCACAGACATCATCCGCATTGTACAGCAAATTTCCAGTGTACAGCAAATTGCCAGTGTACAGCAAATGTTATGTTGGTTGTCTCTGCCAAAAATGTTAGCGTTGCACCATTGCTTTCCTTCTTTTTTTTTCTCGTTTGGTTTTTATTTAAATTAAAATTCCTATATCATGTTTTTCGCTTGCATAGCACTGCTCTGCAATTTGAGACTTTTATATCAGTGACAATAGAATTGAGACTTGCAAGCAAACGTTATGCCGGTTGTCTCTGCCAGAAATGTTGTCGTTGCACCATTGCTTTCTTTCTTTGTTTTTCTCTTTTGGTTTTTATTTAAATTGAAATCCCTATATCATGCTTTTCGTTTGCATAGCACTGCTCTGCAATTTGAGACTTTTATATCGGTGACAACAGATTTCATTCAACCTGCCAAAACATTGTTTACAAAGTTTTATTTCGAAAGAATGTTCAATATAGTGTCTTTTAATGTGAGAATACCAATATTTTCAGTCACAAGATTTCCGAATTAGCATGCATATTATTCCTTCACCTTCCAGATGTTCAATATTTTCATAGAAGTAAGTTTTAACGATCAATACAGATTTCCCAATATAAGTTTTTTTGGGGTTTTGTTCGGTTATAATACTGTGTTTTCAATTTTTGATGAATATTGTGTTGGTTTACTATTTTTTTTCTAAGTTAAAGTATTCTACTAATAGAGGTAGTAATGTACAGTGGGCTAAAGCCTAAACTATGCCTAGTGGGGCAAACTTAACAAAAAAACTAGTGATAAAGACTGCCATAAGGAGGGAAACCAACCTTGAGCAATATTCAAGAAAAATCCCACGCAGGGGAGCCATAGAGTTTTGTTTCTGGAAACCATACCTATCAAAAACTGATATATGAACAAAAACTACAGAGAACTCAAAAACAAGCCCAAGTGTAAGGGCCAAAACTAAACAGGAAAACCAGACTAGGAAGGGACGGCTACTCATCAGGTGACTCTTCCACGACTTTTCACCAGAGCTCATCCTGCTTCCCGTCATCCTTGTACAAGTCCGCAATGGAGGTGACCACCCGCCTAGAGGGTGAAGGTGCCACCTGCGCCTTGCTCGCTTGTCCCGTGTCGCCTTGCACCATGTCCACAACTTGAATCCCACTGGCCTGACCCTACAAATCCTTGCTTGCTGGGTCCATCACACCTGCAATCGGACCCGAGTTCTGGGCCTCAGTGTTGCACAAACTCGTCAGGCGCGTACTAGTAGCTTCCTCCTGAGGCTCTTCGTGGAAGACGACAGAGATGGAGGCCGTGACCCGAGGGCGATTGAGTGAACAATTGAAGGAAAAGTGCGCAGTATGAGTCTGTGCAGGGAGAGAAGAAGGTTCAGGGGAGCCCAAGTGTTTGCCCGAACGGAGCAGGCGACCACGCTAAATTATGGTGTGGCTATCCGAATGAGAGGAAGACTCTGAAGGGGAGCTGGAGGTAGAGGGAGAACGTCGTGGCTGTCATTGGGTGGTGCCTCTTCGGCACCTCATCCTTTTCCGTAGACGCGGCATGTTCTCAGTCGTGACTGAGGGACTAAGAAGCAAAGGAAGTGCAGAACTGACAGAGGATTGAGGCGTATGAAATTGCAGGGAGGCCGAGGCTAGCATACAGAATCCGGAGTGAGAGAAATGGAGATTATCTCCAAAGTCCAGACAACAATTCAACCTGCTCCGCTTGCCAGTAGCTGTGCGCAAATTTGAGAGCCCTACATCCCGGGTGCACCATTGATTTATCGGCAAGGGGTTGCTAGTCAAACCAGAGCAGCCCTCCATTATATCTATCCAAACGACCTTACATCGGTAGACCCCCTGAAATAAAACTCCATTAAAGAGAGCCAAAGGCTGAACCATATCGTCACACGCAAGATCGTATCGAGGAGCGGAGTTGGGATTGTAACCAGCGCCGAGAGTAAATGCCATTACACAGAATGCAGCCAGCGTTAAATGCGAAGCGCCAACCGCTTGGTGGGTGGGCAGGTGTCGCCCCGTCATGCCGCACCCCCATCCCATCACCTTATACTCTGTCCTCTGCACCCGCATCCGGGATATGTTGGTTTACTATTATGTTTTTATGTTAGCACTTTTATTATGACATTATCTTCATTAGTTTCAGAATTTATTTGGCATAGAAAGTAACTAGAAGTATTGCAAATCACTGTAGATTATTGTCAACAAATGGACTTGCGTTAATTTATATAATTCTTTAAGTCCCTAAATTATATATCTGCCATACTGATCAACCGAAACTTCAAGATGAACCATATATAATTTGTCCCTGTTTTGTCCCAATTTCAACCAACATTTTGGGGTGAAAATCATATCATTTCTGATGTCAATTCTGAAGCTGTGTCATATAACCAGTCCTATATGGTGTCTGCCTTACTGGAGGAGGTTCCGATATAGCAAATAGACCTTTTCTAAGCCAGAAATTATTCATCTTCATCACACTTATTTTGTCTAATTTAGGCCTGCAAGTAATGGCAGATTATGTCATATAAATTGTCTGCCTCTTTATGTTTCAGCTCATAATTATATATAGGAGGATCACTTAAGATTCACAGTATAAGATCTGCATCTGTGGACCCATAAAACGATTTTTTTCATAGTATAATACTCTACACTGCTTTAACATTTGAATAAATCCTTGTTAATCCTGGTCTTTCTTGGTTTTTTGTATATATATGGTTGTCTTCCATGGTTGTAATTCATAAGCTGTAAATACCCAAGAAGCATGTGCTATCAAGAAACACTATCATGCCTTAAGAACGTTTGAATAAATCCTTGTTAATTCTGGTATTCCCTGGTTTCTTTTATATGTATGGTTGTTTTGTATATTTTTATTGCAGGTGATTATTAAGGAAAGAATTTTAAAAAATGGATAAGTTATTAAAGAGAAATTTGTTAGCCCATCTTAGCTTTTTCTTAATAAAAAATTCAAAAAAACATGAGACTTGCATGCAAATGTTATGTTGGTTGTCTCTACCAGAAATGTTAGCGTTGCACTATTACGTTTTTATGTTAGCACTTTTATTATGACATTATCTTCATTAGTTTCAGAATTTATTTGGCATAGAAAGTAACTAGAAGTATTGCAAATCACTGTAGATTATTGTCAACATATGGACTTGCATTAATTTATATAGTTCTTCAAGTCCCAAAATTATAAACAAAGGCCCAACAACATCAAGAATCTGGACTGCTTTGAATCTCTTATATAATTGGACTGCTTACGATAACCCATTGAATTTCATAATTTTGTATATGGCAGACTTTTCCTTTGCCTTTTTCAACTAGAAGCCCAGTATGTTAGCATCTGGTTGTCTCTTCTACTGCTGTTCAACTACCTGTGCAATTTTCTCTTCTACTGTTGTTCAACTACCAATTCCATCTTGTTTTATCTGTGTCTAGCCCTCTTTCCTAAACTATTTCACTTAGAATTAAAATTGTAATCCTTATTTAATGATGCTCGATGACACAATAGGTCTCTTTACAACAATGTATGCTACAAATTTTATGTAGAAGCCTAAAAGGTAGTCACATGAAGATGAATATAGATAGATTCCAGAGAAACTGGGGTTTATTCCTGAAAAGTATGAGCCTCTATTGTTTAGTTGCCTTTTTTTTAGTCCATAGAATGATAGCCACAATGGCTTTGGGAGTTTTATTGACATGCACATGGCATCCATTGCTACAATATATCATTCAAGTGTTTCACTCAACATGATTACCGTTAGATGCTTTTCTCTCTTTCTTTTTTTATATTGGACTTCTATAATGGTTCTTTTAGCCTAGTTGTTCACATAGCAATTGTTTTTAACTTTTTTTAGCCTAGTTGTTTACATGGAAATAGTTTATTGTTTATCTTTAGGCAAAATAAATCCTCAATTATTGTTATATGTGAACCCATTCACACCACCCTGCAATTTCTTCCTAGGAAATGGTAATGTCGTTGTGGCTTTAGACTATAAAATTTTACAACTCATACTTCTCTTTAAGAACAAAAATGAAATTGAACTCTTATGATCTGAATTGAACTCTTATGAAATGACAAGGATTTGCTAATAAAAATGTTTTTTTGTTATGCAGTCTATCCGCGGATATCCATACCGAGGTAAGAAATTATTTTTCATTTTGGACTTCAATGTTTTTTTAACAATTATTGTGTTTTCTTTTTTACTTTAAGTGAACTCTTACTAACTTTTATTAAGTGTCGCAATCTATATGTGTAGGTATCCAATAGGAATGAAAGACATCGTAAGAGATCACTTTTAACAGTGAGTAAAACCACAAGTCAAGCCACATTACCAAAAAAAATGACAACATTCGATGTGGCATCATCAGAAAACACCCACAAAATAGAGCACTAGGATCCGTTTCCCCATTACAACATGAATCTAGTTGCTTTAGTGTCAACACCAATTCTAATGCACATATTCTTGAGAAAAATGTGGATGAACCATTGGAAGGTATGATCATTTTTCAACTTTATATTTCTTGTATAAATACTTCAAGATTTTATGTTAAGAGATTCATATTGTTATTGTCTCAAAAAGTGTGATTTTTTTCCAGAAAATTCTCAGCATGTACCATCACAACAACTTTATGGTTTGGAGCAAGAACCATCACAACTAGATCATGATATGGAGCAAGAACAACCACAACAAGAGCATGGCTTTCAAGGGGAAGATCCAAGTATTGAAGCCCATAGTACAACAAATGTGAAAAGGAAGGGTAGCGGACCAACAAAATGCCTCTTTGGAAACACTACAGAGGCCTCTACATTGCCTGAAATTCAATTTAATGAGAGGGGAAAACCTGTTGGTCCACAGTCAGAGAAATTCTCCTCCTTTTTAGGTGTCCTTGCAAGAGATATTGTAGGCATCAAACACATGGAATGGAAACAAGTGCCTGAAGCACTTAAAAAAGACATATGGAGTGCAATCAATGTGAGTATCAACCAAATTATTATTGGATTTTTTTTTCTAAATTTCATTGGTGTATGTGAACATGTGCATGATAAGTTTAATTTCAAATCAGTATTTGTATCTAATAATTCGTTGTTTATCTATTGTAGCGTACCTACCAAATAGACTTGTCAGCAGAGCAATGGTGTTATAAAGCAATATCTCAGTGCAACACCCCACGGACGCGGCGTTTCGTGGGCGACGACGTATCGGGTGGGTCGGCTCGTGGTGGAACGAGCGACCACAACTCACGACGCGTTCATATATATGGGATGAGCGTTGGTGAGGGGAAGCATCGAACGGACGAACAACACGGTCGAACAAGAACAACCGCAGCAACGAGTCAACAGCTCGTTGGTCGAAGGCGCAGCGTAGCACGGGAGTCGGACGAGTCGGGCCGCAGCAAACGAGCGCACCACAGACCGCCGTCGCACCGCAGGTCAGGTCGGGTCGGGTCTGGGCGGGCGTCTCTGAACGTCGGGTCGAGTCGGGTCGTCCTGGGCGCCGAGCAACGGCAACAGCCCAGCACAAAAATCGCGATTCGGGGAGCATCGTTGATCGGATTGAGGTGCCGTAAAAACCAGAAGGTGCGTAATTCCGAG
The DNA here is from genome assembly GCA_034641835.2 of Pinus albicaulis. NCBI lineage: Eukaryota > Viridiplantae > Streptophyta > Pinopsida > Pinales > Pinaceae > Pinus > Pinus albicaulis. Next base: position 1,072,413,543 of record CM076582.1, on the reverse strand, counting down.
GAGCATCCAACCATACAGGTTTGGGACGGATTGAACACACGGTCAGCTCAGAAAACGCTCTGCACTGATTTGGAGCAACGGCTGGGTGACCCGAGTGACCAGCACTTGGGCAATTTTGGGCAGCACTTCCGATGGTGAACTTCGATGGTTGTACATGTCTGTTGTAAGCTATTTTGAGGATTGGCAAGTCTTAGAACTTGGCCAAGAGGCAAATAGTCTTGACTGTTGTACTTGTACTTTTATGAAACATAATATCCGGGCGGACTCATTTTAAAAGGGATTTGCCCCTCCCTTGTATGTATGGGCGTACATGTGGTTTGATATTGGTGTTTATGTTTATTTCCGCACATTGAAAGAACATTTGTGATAATAACTAACGAATGTTTCTTAGGCGTAGTCTGGGTACTTGAGTATTTGGAAAAAGAAAAAGTACGGCAGTGCCGCACCTGCCTACATAGAGCGGTTGGAAGACACCCGTGGTGTAGGGGCATGACAGTAACTTACAGATATAATTTGTATAAAAACTATTATTTGAAATACAACACAGATGAGAAGAGGATGACAAATGTTCCTATCGGAGTAAATGAAACCGATTGGATTGAATTTGTTAGAATACGATCTGACCCTAAATTCAAGGTAAAAATGAATGACAAATCTACTTGTTATCATTAAATGAGATTTGAATTTGAATCCTTGCATATAATCAAATTCAATCTAAGCATCCATTTTTTATTGAGTTGCAGGAGAAGGCAAAATTCAATCAGGAAAATAGGGCATTAGAACCAGAGACCCACACTTCTGGCCGTAGAGGTTAATATAGAGTTGAACATGACCTTGTAAGTTGTAACCAAATCTATTTTTTGTTCACAATCACCATTTGCAAATATACTTATCTAGACCATTGTAATTTTTGTGACTAGAATCAAACTTGCAATCAAAATGATGCGCCTGTAACTAGGGCTGATGTGTGGATGAAATGTCATACAGAGAAGGATGGCACTCCAATGTCATCATTTAGTGCATAGAGAATAGTAAGTTCTCGACCTATTCATGTATCTATTTAATTTTTTTATTTTTAAATATTAATGATGTTTCTTACATGTATTTGTTGAAATGTTGTCTTTGCTAGAAACAAATTGAATCGATACAAAATGATTCAGTGTCTCCTGCATATGCAACAAAGGAAGATGCCATTGCAATAGTTTTGGGGCCTGAGAGGAGGGGTCGTGTACGTGGGGTTGGCTATGGCGTTACTCCAACTGATTTGTTTGGAAAAGGGCGTGCTTACAAGAGGCAATTACATAATACAAAAGAAAAATTGAAAGAAAAAGACAAGGAACTTGGAATATTGAAGGCAGCTGTTGAAGAATTAATGCAATGGAAAGCTGCCACGGAGGCGGGAAAAGAAAATGGTCGAGTTAATCCAGAACCAACCAACAATGTAAGAATTACGTGTAGGCTATTTAATTGTTGATGTATGCCATCTTTGAAGATTGAAATTTTAAAAGCACAATGCCAATATGAACAGGATTGTATTGTTGTAGATATGTAATTAATGAAATATTATTTCTGTAGCTTAACCGTTCATATTCTGATTTCATGGTATCACATTCAAACTGTTTATTTTTTAGCAGAGTTCCTTAAGTCCTAGTCAGGCTTCACTAGAACAAACTCCATTGACTTCAGGACAACCTATTCATGACCCAATTGGTGACTCAATAACACGGGTAAGTTTTATACTAGTTTATTTTCTTTTTTACTGTTATCTTTTTATTCTATGGAATCTTACAAGAATTTGTTTATTTACAGGGTCAACCGCAATTAATACCTTCAAATACAGGATTGAAGGGGAAAAAATGTTCACTTACATATTTTAATGGTCAAGTGAAGGTTGCAAAGGGTTACATAAAAAACACTGAACTAAATTTTGTCATGCCCAATGGAGAAGTATTAGGAGAAGGATATTATTTTGTGTGCCCACAATCAATCTTGGTTGATTCGGATTGTGAAATTAAGCTTAAACGTAGAAGTAGTCAATGTGAGTATTTAGCAGATGCACTTAACACTTTTATATGTTGGAAGAGTAGTGACATTGAATTGATCAATGATTGAGAGAGAACAATGAATTGGTAAATTACTATCCCAAAAATTTGAGGATTCTGGACACAGATTGTGATAGCTTACTTGTGATTAATATCATGGTTAAGATGTTGGATACATGATTACTATTATACTTCTTTAAGCTATATGTTTTTACATCAAATGTACTGCAATGTTCTTGCTATTTTTTGGTTATTGTTTGTAAGTTGGATATATAGCCCTTATCACGCTAGATATATATTGTCTTATCATGCTTTGTAAATGTTGTGTAAGGGTTGCAAGCTATCTGTGATTTTTGCTGATAGCCAGAATCCCTTTCAATTAAGGCTTAAACAACTATGAAACCATTTAAATTATCCATCCTGCACTTGCTAATGATAGATATTTTCCAACTTCTTTCTTCATTTTGATATTTTTCTTATTCCTTTGTTTTTGATGCTCAAGGAAACACACATTTGGCTTATCAGGCACATATGTACTCTCTCTCTTACACTTTGGAATCTAAATTGATAAGCTGGAACAAGTCCTTAAGGAGCTTGCATATGCTAATGATAGTGTGATTCCTCATCATGTTTTGATGTCACTACTCCTTTTTGCAGATCAAGCAGTTCTTTTGGCCTCATCCCTAGGAAGATTTTAGTGTCAGGTTGACTCCTTAGGTTGGTTTTGTGATATTAGACACCTGGTGCTAAAGTTAGTAAAACTAGGGTGATGTTCTTTAATCCTATTAATGAAGCTCTTTCTACTTCTCACTTTTCTTGTAGAGAACAACTAATGCATAACATTTAGGAGTGCAATTTACATGTCTCTCTTATACTGTCTTGGTGCAAAGGGTATGCTTCTCATTCACGTTTGCAATATTTCTAGATTCACGTTTAGGATATATTTTCGGGATGAGGCTCTTTGATGTTGTCATAAAATCCATAATTTTGTATGGTGTGATGAAGTCTTGGTTATATGAGTGGAAAGAGTTCACATTATTATGCTTTAGTGCAATTTGCTACATGGAATCTTCCTCTTAGCGTGTCATTTTTTAAGTAGAGTTTGGGGCCTAACCGCTTTACATTGAATTTATCTTTAGGTTTACCTCTTGCTTATATAGATTCCACTAATTGGGTGACCACTTCAAGATGTGATAGGTACCCTTTCTTTATGTTTTATTTTTCTAACAAGTTCACTTCTTTCGATTAGTTCAGCCATATAGATTGTATCGATATTTCAATTAGTCACTCCCACTACTTCATTTCTCTTTTGATGCTCATCCTCATCTTTTCCCTTTGAGGATTAACACTCTAAAGATAGAGTAAATCTATAAAACATTTGTTTAAAGTTTAAGGTACTTAGCTCACTCAGTATAAGTCTTTAAACTCCAAGATGGCTTTGTTAATCTTGGGAAAGAACCTCTGGATAAAAGTCTGGTTTGCTGAAATAAACCTGATGGTAGTATTTCACATGGCACAGACTTAGACTTATCCATATTAATATGTCTGATATTTCTTATAGTTAATGCAGTTACATAACCTGAGTCCCCCATAACTGTTACTATTTGACAAGTAGATATTAACCTGTCAGTATGTAAATATCAAATATGAATGCAAGTAGTTCAGAATCGCTCACAAAATCGAAACTAGACTATTTCTTCAAGACTCTTTGCAAACAATGGCTATTTTTATATGCAACAGAGGATGTATGTGATGATCTTAACAAGCCTTATTGGTAAAACTGGGCTTGATGTGACGACTGCAACAAGCTCCGAAGAAATTAGGCTCAAGCCTCAAAATCTTCAAAACAGGATATTTGAAGTTCACCAAGGTTGGATGGAACCAGCTGAAGTACACTGGTGATTGAACTGATTTTAGACCTTTGACACAAACAAAATGTTGGAATTAGTGATAATTGAGGACCATATATTAATCCTTTGAGAATAATATTTTTGATTACTTTTGTTCAGTGTTAGCCAACTTCTTTCTTCATTTTGATATTTTTCTTATTCCTTTGTTTTTGATGCTCAAGGAAGCACACATTTGGCTTATCAGGCACATATGCACTCTCTCTCTTACACTTTAGAATCTAAATTGATAAGCTGGAACAAGTCCTTAAGGAGCTTGCATATGCTAATGATAGTGTGATTCCTCATCATGTTTTGATGTCACTGCTCCTTTTTGCAGATCAAGCAGTTCTTTTGGCCTCATCCCTAGGAAGATTTTAGTGTCAGGTTGACTCCTTAAGTTGGTTTTGTGATATTAGACACCTGGTGCTTAAGTTAGTAAAACTAGGGTGATGGTCTTTAATCCCATTAATGAAGCTCTTTCTACTAATTCTCACTTTTCTTTTAATCCCATTAATGCTGCTACTAACCTGAGGTCAACATATCAATGCCCAAAACACTTGTGAAGTCTAAATGCCAAAGGTCTATCTTACATTGTGGTCTATGTGTAATTTCAATGTCAATGGAGGTTGAATGTATCAATGTTAAGACCAATACATCGTGGCAATATGTTAATGTATCAATCTTTGTCAAATATGATATCTCAGTCAAGTATACTCAAATTTGAAGGTCATATCAGTGTAGGGTAGATAGGTTCACTGTCTATGTGTACTAATGTCCACAAATTTGATGCACAAATCAATATTTCAGGGTCACATAAGGTAAGTGCTATGGCACTATGTTTTGGTTCATAATTGCAATGAGAGTTTTTGGTTCATTACTTCTCACATGTTATATAATTTCCAGAAGCTAACATGGCACACAATCAAATTTCTACCTCTCTTTTACGCTGCTTACTATGCTGCTTAAATTAATATAAAATGTGATTAGCACAAATAATATGCAGTCCACACACATACCCTGTGTATAATCAGCAGAGTACTTGTAGTTATTTAATGTGAATGCACACTTATTTGCATAAATCTCTACTGTTCTTAATAAAAATACTACAGGAATACATCGTACTGCAGGTATCAAACATTCTACTATTGCAATTTAGAATGAATTTGTAACTTGTTGACACAAGGTGATCAAATTTGAAGTACATACCACCTTGTCCAAGCCAGAAACAACTTTGGGCCTAAGTCTTCTCTATCTTTGGCAAAGTTGTACATGAATGTATACATAAGCACAGTAGGTTCAGCCACCCCAAGAATTAACAAAGGTTGACCTCCGAAAATAGAATGGATGATGCCACATATTGCAGTGGATGACAGTGTTTGAACTGCAGTAAGGATTCAATCTGCAGTGCATTTTGATACTCAGTTTTTAATAGCATTTATCAATAAAGCCTCAAGCAAGAAAAAAAATGCAGCTTTTATTAATCCTATTGCTATTTTTTTCCCATATTTTCTGTGAATTATTGACCAATTTCAATGGAAGATTCATCTGAATAACTTAAGTGATTGGCAAATTTAAAGAATGAATTTTTTCAAGGGGTGAATGTTAATATGCCTGCAATGAATGCTTGTTAGTCAATACTATTACATGAAAACTATTCCTTTCATATATTATTAGTTATGCCACAAAGACAACTTAACTTGTATTAGACTTCCTCTGGAGGAATTCAACTCTAGATGTCGCAATATGGAGTGCACATATGGTAGATTTCAATGAGGTATATTACTTTCATAGACAATCAATAATCTTCAAATCCCTTTTCCACAAAAAACTTGCATCTCCTTGCGATATAGATATAGTGGAATGAAGTTTTCCTCTGTCAAACTGTAGATCAGACCAAGGCCCCTAATTGATATATGGACCTTGAATGTACATGAAGCTACAAAAGACTTTCCAACAGCCTCCTAGTAATTTAGAACAAATTTATTTTTCCAAGATATATCTCGAGTCCTTCAGTAGATTTTATCTCTAATGAAAAAAGTTCCTCAAGTGTGCTACCTTTTTTCTTAGAATCATTTTCAAAATACCAATTAAAGCATACTGCAATGATTCTTAGAATCATTTCTCTTGTATTTCCAAGAGATATCAAAGAGTCCTTAAGTGCAGTTTATCTATAATGCCAAAAGCTCCTCAAGTGTTTCACCATTTTTTTACAATCGTTTTCAAAAGGTCATTTCTTCAAGCATAATACAATGCTTAGAATCATTTTCAAAAGGTAATTGGGTCATAGTATGGAATGTGCACATCCAATGGGCTATTTAAGCATACTGCAATGCTTATAGTCATTTTCAAAAGGTAATTGGGTCATAGTATGGAATGTGAACTTACAATGGGCTATTTATGAATATATGTGTGCATAACTACCCTTGTAGACAAGTTGGATATCTCTTGAGGACATTTTAACCAATGTCCATCATGGATTTTGGGGCTTTAAAGGGTATTTTAGTGTTCATATTTCTTAATAAGTAGGGTTCAAGGTTTAAAGCCTTCACATTTTGGTATAATGCATTTAAATTTTTAGGGTCTAAGATTTAACATTTAGATGAATTAACAAGGACACTGGATAATGCTACTAACCAGGTCAACATATCAATGCCCAAAACACTTGTGAAGTCTAAATTCCAAAGGTCTATCTTACATTGTGGTCTATGTGTAATTTCAATGTCAATGGAGGTTGAATGTGTCAATGTTAAGACCAATACATCGTGGCAATATGTCAACGTATCAAACTTCATCAAATATGATATCTCAGTGAATTATACTCAAATTTCAAGGTCATATCAGTGTAGGGTAGATAGGTTCACTGTCTATATGTACTAATGTCCACAAATTTGATGCACAAATCAATATTTCAGGGTCACATAAGGTAAGTTTTGTGGCACTATGTTTTGGTTCATAATTGAAATGACAGGTTTTGGTTCATTACTTCTCACATGTTATAGCATTTACAGAACCTAACATGGCACACAATCAAATTTATGCCTCTCTTTTACGCTGCTTACTATGCTGCTTAAATTAATATAAAATGTGATTAGCACAAATAATATGCAATCAGCACAAGACTACTTAAGGCCAAGAGAAAAGCCTTTAGGTTTGAGTGTGCCTTAAGTGCATAACCTACTAAAGACTCTTTTTAAATCTAAACAACAAACTCATCTCACTGATAAGTTCTTTGAACAAAAGCATCCCAAAAAGTTCTCCAGCTACCCTGGTAAACCTGTTGATAATTGAGCATGCACCCAGAATGGCCAGCAAAACCAACAAGAATGCAGTCCACACACATACCCTGTGTATAATCAGCAGAGTACTTGTAGTTATTTAATGTGAATGCACACTTATTTGCATAAATATCTACTTTTATTAATAAAAAAACTACAGAAATACATCGTACTACAGGTATCAAACATTCTACTATTGCAATTTAGAATGAATTTGTAACTTGTTGACACAAGGTGATAAAATTTGAAGTACATACCACCCTGTCCAAGCCAGAAGCAACTTTGGGCCTTAGTCTTCTCTATCTTTGGCAAAGTTGTAAATGAATGTATACATAAGCACAGTAGGTTCAGCCACCCCAAGAATTAACAAAGGCTGACCTCCGAAAATAGAATGGATGATGCCACATATTGCAGTGGATGACAGTGTTTGAACTGCGGTAAGGATTCAATCTGCAGTGCATTTTGATACTCAGTTTTTAATAGCATTTATCAGTAAAGCCTCAAGCAAGAAAAAAATGCAGCTTTTATTAATCCTATTGCTATTTTTTCCCCATATTTTCTGTGAATTATTGACCAATTTCAATGGAAGATTCATCTGAATAACTTAAGTGATTGGAAAATTTAAAGAATGAATTTTTTCAAGGGGTGAATGTTAATATGCTTGCAATGAATGCTTGTTAGTCAATACTATTAGATGAAAACTATTCCTTTCATATATTATTAGTTATGCCACAAAGACAACTTGACTCGTATTAGACTTCCTATGGAGGAAATCAACTCTAGATGCAGCAATATGGAGTGCACATATGGTAGACTTCAATGAGGTCTATTACTTTCACAGACGATCAATAATCTTCAAATCCCTTTCCCACAAAAAACTTGCATCTCCTTGCGATATAGATATAGTGAAATTAAGTTTGCCTCTGTCAAAATGTAGATCAGACCAAGGCCCCTAATTGATATATGGAACTTGAATGTACATGAAGCTGCAAAAGCCTTTCCAGCAGCCTCCTAGTAATTTAGAACAAATTTATTTTTGTAAGATATATCTCGAGTCCTTCAGTGGAGTTTATCTCTAATGCCAAAACTTCCTCAAGTGTGCTACCTTTTTTGTTAGAATCATTTTCAAAAGACCAGTTAAAGCATACTGCAGTGATTCTCAGAATCATTTCTCTTGTATTTCCAAGAGATATCAAAGAGTCCTTAAGTGCAGTATATCTATAATGCCAAAAGCTCCTCAAGTGTTTCACCATTTTTTAGCAATCATTTTCAAAAGGTCATTTCTTAAAGCATACTACAATGCCTAGAAACATTTTTAAAAGCTAATTGGGTCATAGTATGGAATGTGCACGTCCAATGGGCTATTTAAGCATACTGCAATGCTTTTAGTCATTTTCAAAAGGTAATTGGGTCATAGTATGGAATGTGAGCTTACAATGGGCTATTTATGAATATCTGTGTGCATAACTACCCTTGTAGACAGGTTGGATATCTCTTGAGGACATTTTAACCAATGTCCATCACGGATTTTGGGGCTTTAAAGGGTATTTTAGTGTTCATATTTCTTAATAAGCAGGGTTCAAGGTTTAAAGCCTTCACATTTTGGTATAATGCATTTAAAGTTTTAGGGTCTAAGATTTAAGATGTAGGATGAACTAGCTCAAGGAAATTGGATACTGCTACTAACCTGAGGTCAACATATCAATGCCCAAAACACTTGTGAAGTCTAAATGCCAAAGGTCTATCTTACATTGTGGTCTATGTGTAATTTCAATGTCAATGGAGGTTGAATGTGTCAATGTTAAGACCAATACATCGTGGCAATATGTCAATGTATCAAACTTCATTAAATATGATATCTCAGTGAAGTATACTCAAATTTCAAGGTCATATCAGTGTATGGTAGATAGGTTCACTGTCTATATGTACTAATGTCCACAAATTTGATGCACAAATCAATATTTCAGGGTCACATAAGGTAAGTTTTATGGCACTATGTTTTGGTTCATAATTGAAATGAGAGGTTTTGGTTCATTACTTCTCACATGTCCACACACATACCCTGTGTATAATCAGCAGAGTACTTGTAGTTATTTAATTTGAATGCACACTTATTTGCATAAATCTCTATTGTTCTTAATAAAAAAACCACAGAAATGCATCATACATCGTAAGGATGTTAGCACAGGACTTAGTGAGGAGACTATTTCCAATTGTTTAGAGAAAATCTTGTACTCCTCAAAAACAGAGTATGCTTCTCAGAGTATGGATATTGAAGTCAAATGCAGCAGTTTCCAGGTATTTATAATATCTATGGGGAGGACTTTTCTTTGAATGCAGTAACTAATATATGTCCACTTCTTGTCCATAAGTCTTGAAATGCTGCCAGCTGGAATTATAAATTTACAATTTCACACCAAGTTACCTTACATTTTTCAAGGCATAATGCAAACATCACTGAAAAAAAGATTAATCAGTAAGATTATCAAAGAATGAAGCAGGCTTGGACTTCAAAATTTGTTTGTAGATTTATAGGTTTAGTTGGTAGTTTTAAAGTGTAAAATTTTCTCCCTCTTCAGATTCAAAAACATATGGAAACCCTTGCTTCTGAAAGTATGAAAATGATGGTATGAATTGTTTATACAAGAAGAGTATGAAGAAAGATATGAGTTGGGCAGTTTAAAGTGCAGTCACAGTTATCACGAGGCCTGCATCAAGCAGTGGTTTCTTTAGAAAAACAAGTGTCCAGTCTGCAATATTTCTGTCATTTCATAGCAGGAAAATTCTAGTTTGCTGCATTTTTTTTCTGTTTCTGTTAGGCAAATCTTACGATCAGTGCTTTGATGAAGCAGCAAACCCTCCCCTTGATTTTCTTTCCTTGGGCTAGTGTTTAAACTTTTAGAAAATCCTGTACATGTAAATATCCTTTGTGCAACCTGCATTCTCATGACTATTCCTTTGATAATGTTCTTTTGTTTTTCTGGTAAATTATGCATATAATATTCCTTCTACAGATATGACTAGCGTTAACCATATGCAACTTTGTCAGAATGTGGTCCAACACTACCAACTCCCTAATGAACTTGGAATCTTAGGAAATTGTATTGAATATCAATGTGTTTGAAATGGTTATGACACATTGGATTTTCATAGAGCTTGACGTAACTTTGATTCTCACAAGAGACAATATTGGGCTTCAACAAGTGATTGGTTGACTCTACAATCAAGTTGCAAATCTAGATAGCTTCATAATAAGTATATGAAACTGCCATATACTTTGCTTCAGTGGAATTGAATGCAATTGTTGCTTGCTTCTTGTTGATTTGATAAAAATGATTTATAAAATGATAATAATGATGTTTAAAATGAGCCTTATGATGGTCTACTTATACACATTGATTGTTCACGAGGTCTTAGGGGTATGTTTATAACATCACTGCCCTTGAAAGCTTTGTCTTGAAAGCACAGTAATTAGAATTTTCTTTAGTTAAGCACATTTTTGTGGTGGAATGAAGTTTATCATATATCTATTTATACTTTGTAGAGGTTTGAATTTGTTTGTCCTTTGAGTGTTGGTGAGGTTTCTTTGTATTTTTTGCATCATAGTCTAAAGTCTTTTGACGTGATTGTTTAACATGAAAGCTTTATGCTTATTGGAAATATATTTGAAATACCTACATGATCAAGAAACTGTTATGGTTAATCAAATTACTAATTAGGTACTACAGAAAGAGGATGATGCTGAGAGGGCTTGCCTGGGTGACTCTGGGAGCAACCCGGAGGTGGTCAGACAAAGCTCTTCTAAGTCACAAATATGAAGAGAAAAAATTGGTGATGTTATGTGGTTTCTCAACTTGGGCTGTATGGAAAATCTTGGCAGAGAGTGTTTACCTTTCCTTGTCTTCTCGAAAGTAGGTTGTTTGCTCACAGAATAAGATCACTACATGTAGGTGATGGTTCTACAGTAAGTTCTCATCCTTATCTTTAGAATGGTTAACATAGAGGATCAGGTTTGAATAAAGGATATAATTTGATGAATTTGGAGATTTAGAGTTAAAGAAAATTTTCACATTCCCTAGGTCTAGCCCCATTAGGTCACCTAGGGCAACAATTTCCTAGGAATCTAGCTAGAGGAAAGCTTCTATCTCCTAGAGGTAGCTGCGTTGTTGGGTACCCTCACTCTCCTCAGAACTTGGGCCAATTCCGACAGTGGAATATTCAGATACCTGAAGCCCTAACTCTAGGATCAAGTTTTTCCTAGGTGGTCCCAAGGATAGAACCTAGTAGGATCAATTTGACCTATTGAAGTAAAAACTATTATCTGATCCTTTCCCGTCACCTTGTCCAGTATAGGAACATCATTGGTTGCTAAATTCCATCCCCAAACCTAGGCGGGGTCCACCTGGCCCCGTGTGGTCCCATTTGGTGTCAAAGGCCTTTCATCAAGGACCATTTGGGAATCCAAGTTCCCAAAGGATTTTAGGGATTGAGAACTTCATTTATAAGTCTTTTTCTTCTCCCTCAACCCTTCAATCCCCCTCTTCTCTCCCTAGAAGATAAATTCACTTTCTTAGAAGGAAAGCAAGTCCCACTCTTTATTTTATCTTAGGGAAAGGGTTTCGAGGGTCACTTCCCACCAGTTCATTGACCTATACTCTACAAGTGGCTTCCTAAACTATCGAGACTCCACCCATTGGTGAAATTCCGTGAAGAGCACGGAGCCTTAGTTGTGGTGACAATGGGCTAAGCCTCCATCATTTCCCTTGTCCTAGCAGTTTCCCTCTTAGGAACCCCTTTTAGGTCCACTACTAGTTTGAGTGGTAACAAGTTGTTCACAATTCCATTTGTGAACAACTCTTTGGTATGCCCACTTTTTCCATATTACAGCTCCAAGATGAGAAGTCCAGGGCTATGGAGGCTACCCTTCTTCTCTCTGAATCAATCCTCTACAATATAGTGAACTAGGGCTAGATGGTTCGCCCACTTGACTGTTGCTTTAGTCCTTCAAAGTCTGCACATCCTTGGGCCCTATACACCTACCCTTCTATCAATTTTGTTGTCCTTCATCAGAACAAGAGTTAGGGCTCTTCTTTGACAGTAACCTAACAACCCTCCAACTGTACTTGGACTACCATCAATCTGCCCAACCACAGTCAATTATTTTTACTGATCTAGGGCCCACAATATTGTCTTCATCTAGGGCTCTTCAAATCTGCCACCTAACAAGGGTTTGAGTCCTCTCAAGGTCACTGTTCTTGTGTATCGACAATTTGATCTTTGTTGTCCAATCTACGAACAAATATGAACTACTCCTCTTATCATACTTCTAAAAATCTGTAGATGACTAAACTAGGGTCACAAATCAGCCACTAACAGTCCATTTACTAATTTTTTATAGGTTTCTTCAGATATTTGTCTAAAACTCTATGGAAAGTCCACCAAAATCAACTCCTTTGCATGTCAATCCATTCTCCATATGGCACATTTCTTCTGCATGCTCAATCTTCTGCTCAGGTTCCACCCTCCTTTGGATCTATTGTCTCCACACATACTGAATCTGCAAACCATCTTCCAAATCTGTGGTCTTTATTGCAGAAATAAACCTCGCTCTAAGGGTCACAACCCGTCTTCTTCTACGCAAATTTGTCACAGTCTTAAGGGCATACCTTATGAACTAAACATGCTAGGAAACTATCCTAACTAGGGCATTATACTTATGTACTTCTAATTGTTGTAGAACAAGCCCTATCCACACATATAAAAACACGACTCTTGCCTCCATAAGAGACTCGACCTAGCTCGTATGGATCCATAGATTCTGGGCATTTCTTTGACTAAATCTTGACATGAACTTCAGATCTCAATGTCGACCCTCAAACTAGGGTTAAATCAGTCAATATTACACATGTATCGACTTCTGTTATGGCTCTAAATTACAGTGCAAGCCCTCCTCCATTTATGTTGGTATTTATCACAGACCTTGCGGCCTACTAACCACCACAAGGCAAGATGGTATCAACCCTCTCTTCTATTTCATGTAGAAAATCTAACCAACGGGATTCAATCTGATATTGTAATGTACTAAAACAAGATATTGAATCCTTCCTACAATTTGTGGAAACAACACACGATCGCACAATCACATATAAGTAAGAGAAACAAGTTATCAATCGCACAACACAAGATGTATCCGGGGAAGCAACTGCTCAAAACCCTCTATCTCTATTTTGTATTAAGTCAAGGAATCATGAAACAATACAATGCTTAATCTCTCTTGAGATTCTCCAACACTCTGCCAATTGTCTCCTGCTGATCTAGGAAAAATCGGTCTAATACTTAGCCAATTCTCATCCTGCCTTGCTCACGCAATTCCTATGGAATTATCTCCATATTAATTAGGAAAATCAACCTTCCTTGATTGCATAATCCATCATGGCATCCCAATGACTTTATAATTGCACACAGGAAATTTTCTATAAATACAACTGATAGTTATGTTCCTCTGAACTGTGTTACAATAAGGATAAAGGGTCTTTTTTATTATTTAAAAATAAGATAAAATCCTAAACAACCAAAACCCTAACCCGAGGAGATGTAACACCAAGAGTTTATGGGCCCCATTGGGGTTAGTTTGGCAGCCAACTTTCCGAGGTCGTAACTTGGTCATATGATCTTCGTTTGACGCACATGATACCTCGTTAGAAAGATCTCTCCGAGGACTACAAATTCTAATGCGATTTTTATGAAATTTCTAAACATTTCTTGCCCAAAAAACGTCGTTTGGGGCCTCAAAATGGCTCCGGAAATTTAGGACCCGAAAAACTGACAAAAATAGTAAATTGTGCTATAATTAAGGAAACTGAAAAACTGAAAGAGACAATAGTGAGGGCACAAGTGGAATAGGCGGGTGGCCACCAATATCCACCTCGATCACCTTAAATCGAATTTCTTGAGCTAACTCAACCATCATGACTTCGTTAATTGACACAAGTTGTTATGAGACGAAATTATAATTTATTGTCCAATTTGTTTAAGGGAAAAATAAATTAGACGCCTCACATTCCTCACTCCTGGTACATCAAAATTCCTCACTAGTGTGGGTGCATTTTTTTTTTGTCCTTTCTAGTTTCCAATTCCACTGTTTCTTGTTGCAAATTTCAATACTCCCTCTCAACAAGAAAGGAATTCAATCTATCTCCATCTGGTACCTTTGGAATGTTCTGCATGCTACACTTCTCTAGTGTTGTTTGCACTTGCAAATCCTGAAACTGAATAGCCTCTGAACAACTTACTCAGTATAATGCATCTGTCATCAGAATCTTCTGATTGCTGCTAGCTACTGCATCTGTCTAGTACAGGATTCTCTGCGCTGCTGCTTACATCTGCATCCATGTCCTTTGAACTATTGCTAACTCTAATTTGTGATCCAGTATTTGACATCTATGACTCTGATTTCTGTCTTGTTGACATCTGACTACATCAATTTCACTGATCCTTCCTACTACTATTGTACTGTGGCTCCTCGTAGCCAGGTTCAATCCATGAGACACACCATCTCAATGGACCTTGCCCAAATTTCTTATCTTGGGATTATGTCTACACATCACCCCACCAACTTACACCTCGAGGTATGGCTGCTCCCTTTTCCCATCTGGCTCGAAATTTCCCCCTCATGGAGGTCTTTGCTTGAGTGGATGCTTCCACTCAGTGTCCTATCTGCTTCTCCAATTGTGGCAACTACTCCACAACCTTCTGACACTGCTTCTCATGAAGATTCATGTTGAGAGGTATTTATGCTCCCTTGAAACCACCAAGTCTCTAACTTCTGCCTTTGTCCTCAAAGCTTTGCATGCATCTGGTACCTCAATTACATATAGGTTCTTGACTCACGCACAGTGTAATTGTCCTGACGTTACAAAAAGTTTCTAAAAAAGAGTTGATTTTATCGATGATATCTCCCTCATCCGAGCTCCGATTCGACCAAATTTTTTTTTCTATTTTGGTATATTTTCGCAAGGAATCCAAATACTCTATTTGTTTTTGAAAACTTTACACCAAAATATTCAAATATTCTATACAAACTCACCGCCCAAAAAATCCCTGCTCTGATACCATGTAGAAAATCTAACCAACGAGATTCAATCTATTCTTGTAATCTACTATAACAAGATATTGAATCCTTCCTACAATTTGCGGAAAAAAAACACGATCGCACAATCACATATAAGTAAGAGAAATAAATTATCAATAACACAATAACATGATGTATTTGGGGAAAGACACTGCTCAAAGGCCCTCTATCTCTATTGTGTATTAAGTCAAGGAATCATGAAACAATACATTAATGCTTAATCTCTCATGAGATTCTCCAGCACTCTGTCAATTGTCTCCCGTTGATCTAGGCAAACTCGGTCTAGTGCTTAGCCAATTCTGATCCTTACTTTAGCCTGCCTTGCTCATGCAATCCTAGGGAATTAACTCCTTATTAATTAGGAAAATCAGTCTTCCTTGATTGCGCAATCCATTATGGAATCCCAATGAATTTATAATTTCACATGGTAAATTTTCTCTGAATACAACTGATAGTTATGTTCCCTTTAACCTTTGTCTCAACTGGGTATTCCTCAAAACTGACATGCATACAACTATTAATAGCGAATTATCAGTTATATGATTGATCACTCATTGTGAATTAAATCTAATTTAATTCACTGGACCTCTCACTAGCTCATAACTCAGTTAGAACCAGTTACTGATTTTAACGCATTTAATTGAGTTAATTACACTTGCACCCCACTAATGCATCAACTTCAACTGGACCCAAAAAATATTAGAATCCCTCTAGATGCCTCATCTTAGACCCTCAAGTACTTGAATTTCTTGAGCTAACTCGGTCATCATGACTTAATTAACTAACACAAGTTGTTATGAGATGAAATTACAATTTATTGTCCAATTTATTTAGGGGAAAAATAAATTAGACGCCCCACATTCCTCACTCCTGGTGCATCAAAATTCCTCACCAGTGTGGGTGCATTTTTTTTTGTCCTTTCTGGTTTCCAATCTCACTGTTTCTTGTTGCAAATTTCAACATTTCAGAATTTTATAAGGCCTTCACACAAAGACACCATTGAAATCACATGCCCAGATTCTCATGAGAAACCTCTCTTAAGCTCGATCTACCAAAAGAGAACCAACAATATGCTATCCTACTTCCTAGTGCAAACCGACCCTTAAGGTATGCAACATTCTTCTGAACACTCACATGATGATCTTGCTCTTGGAGGATGATCATGACCTCCCTTTAGCAACCCTTACTCGCCCTCGTACTCGACCTACTTTAGGACTACATCTCTCTTCACCCCCTTGATGTGCCAGATAGTGGGAATACATGTCAAACATGCTAATATGTGCCAAGTGATAAGGCATGCCAAGATGTGCAAGGGTGTGTCAATGTGTGTCAGGGAATGTCAAGAAAAAAAAAGGGAGAAAAAATTTAAACTACAAGGAAATGAACACATAAGAGGGTTAATAAGTCATCAATTTAACTTTTCCAAGAGGGGCATGCTAGGCACGCCAACACTAGGTAGCAATAGGTGCCAAGTGCAAAGTCTTAGTGCATTCTAAGTGCCAAGTATTCCTTTGTTGCTTCTCATCTACTTTCCAACAACTGATAATCACAAATAAATTTAATATTAAACCATGCCAAATCATACCAAGGCATCTCAACGTATTCCACACATGCTAAGATTTTCCAAGCACCAACACGTGCCAAGCGCCAATATGTGTCAAGAACTAGTGTTATGCATGTTATGAAGTGGAAGGGAATGTTGAAGAGTGCTAAAGTGTGATAGAGAGTGATAATGCATGTTCATGAGTGTTAAGGATTACTAGGAAAAAACATTAAGGGAGCACTAAGCAAAAATTCATGAAAGTTAATGAATATGAGGAACGTGCGCCAGAGACTAGTGTTAATGAGTGTTAGTTGTCATGCCAAGGATGGACTGAGAAGGTATGCTAAGCATTGGTAAGGCATGCTAGGGAATATCAAGGCATGTCAAGAATTCCCAAAGTGTGCTTGGGAGTTCCAGGGTGTGCTAATTATATCATGTGCCAATTAATAGTGCCAAGATATGCCAATACATGTTGGGTGCTAAGGATGTGGTGCAGGGGACCAGGGTATGTCAATATGTGTCAAGGCAAAAAAAGGAAGAACCAATAAGAGGGTTAATAAGTCAGGACTTTATCTTTTTGAAAAGGGGCATGCTAGGCACACTAATAATAGGTCCCAATACATGCCAAGTGGCATTGTGTGCCAAGTGCTAATGTATGTCAATGCATTCAACCAAGGTGTTCCAAGGCATGCTAGGGACTATATGCAGCATGCCAACACATGTTAGGAGAGTTCGATGTTGTGCTAGCGCATGCCACCATGTGCTTGGGCATAAGTGTCATCACAAGATGTTATAGGTACAAAGATGTTCCAATACATGTGGGGTGCTAAGAAATGTTAGTGTGTGCCAAAGCATTAATTTAAGGCGTGCCCAAATTGGTGAGGATCGTTAGGTCTTTCTCATTAATAGAATTGTCAAAGCTTGATTATGTATTAAATAATATATTTCCTACACACAATAGTGGAACTTTATCTAAAGGGAATTTGCTAGATAATAAACTTAATATATATCGATCATGTATTGACTCATAGGAAATCTCTATTCGACTAGTTATTACTTGAGGGAAATGATACACACTAATTACTTTTAAAAAAATCACTGACCCTAACCACTATGGCTTTGGACATATTATAAAATGTACTCCACAATAATGGTATTAAATCGTTAACTTTTGACAAAAAAAATATATTAACAGGCACATAGCATCATCAAAAACTCATTGGAATGATCAATGATGACGGGCATTTTTGACCGTCACCAAAAGTAACAAAAAGAGCATTGGTGAGGGTCATTAAAAGTTCGTCACTAGAAGTGTCACCAAATAGAGAATTAGTGATGGGCCTTTAACGACCCTCACCAAAAGTGTCATTCAAAATGTCTTTGGTGACGGACCATAAAGGACCATCACTATATACACTTACAGTGACGTTTTTTTAATGATCAATGATGACAGACATTTTTTGACCGTCACCAAAAGTAACAAAAAGAGCATTGGTGAGGGTCATTAAAAGTTCGTCACTAGAAGTGTCACCAAAGAGAGAATTAGTGATGGGCCTTTAACGAACCTCACCAAAAGTGTCATTGAAAATGTCTTTGGTGACGGACCATAAAGGACCATCACTATATACACTTACAGTGACGGTTTTTTAAGGACCATCACCATATGTGACATTGGTGACGGACCTTAAAGGTCCGTCACAAGCATGACCCTCACCAATGTGCTTTTTTCTTGTAGTGGTAGGTAAATTATTATTGGGTCACCCGCTAGATAAACTAATTCGTAGTTGGAATCTATACAAGGTGGTGAGTAGTATCAAATATTTATTGATCAGTTTCGACTATGTCATTCCCACACACACACGGCAGGAAGGTAATAAAGTGGCAGATTGCTTAGCAAACTGGGGAAGCTCAGAGAAACACATAGCCTTAGACGTGGAATGGTCAGAATGGAAACATCAGGAACCTCTTCAGGAGGTAAAGAATTAGGTGGAACTAGATAAATACCTAGTTGAAACCAAGGTCCCCGATGTGGGTGACTTACCGACAACCAACTCTTGGAATGAACTATGAGCGAATTTATCGGTGAAAGTTTTCCGGTGTGAGTTATGATTGGCACGTGGATTTTTTTTTTGGTGATTGTCGTGGTGGCCCTCAAAGGTATAGCTTGGCCCTCCACCTAGCTATGCACGGGCCACGTGTGGTGTTTCCTTGTTTCACATTACGAAAACTAACTACCCAAGTTCTTTTGAATTTTTGCAAACAATGGGAGATTGGGGTTTTGTGGGAGATGGGAGATTGGTGTTTCCTTGCCACAAGCAAAAAATCACAACAACTCACATAATATATCCAAGGTTGCAATGAACCCCATACATTGTGATGGACCTCATGGGAATTTTAGTGCACATAGAACACCACCCTAATAATTCCATATTATTGATCAATTTAGAATAACCTAGGATGTGTAAAATATTTTAATAAGGAACTAGATTTGTAATTATGAAATATAAAACTATAACTTAAATTTGTGAATTTACTTTGTATTTTTTTCTTATGTATATTGAAAAAGAATAAAAGAAGCTTGGAGTTAAGAAAATAAACCATAACATAAAGAACAATATCTCCTTCCAAAAATGTTCCCATATTAAAATGGTATTCACTTTCTTGTATACCAAGACTATTGTTCTTCATATACAATTTATGATAAGCATGCAATTGCCACTATGTAAATGAACTTGAAGTAAAATCTATTATTGTTAATAAAAATTCTCTTTATTGACATCTATGTTAGATAGATTGTACTTGAATGTATTTAAAATATCGTATTTGAATTACGTGTTGGATTATTAATCACCAAAAGATTTTCACCCCCAATTTCTTATTTTAATATCTATAACAAAATTTGAATATATGTGAACATATTATGTTGGTTTACATGTATGTTTTCACCCCTAATTGAGCATTTCAAAATCTATAACAAGTTTTTTTTGTTGATAACTCTTATCATCAATATCTTTGAAACCTCTATGCCTTGCTTCCATAGAAGCAAAATTTTTCTTTCATTCCTTCACGATGACTTGTTCTCTGCAACATCTTTTTTCTTCTAAGCTACTCTTTCCTATGCTATTGCTTTACAATGTTTCTTTTGCAACATATGGTGCAATTGCTAGTTACTCTCATGTACAACTTTTCTAAGCAAATTTTTATTAATACACATTTTCATAAAAAAACATATATAAACCATTAAAATTATATATAAACTAGACAACTAAAAATATTAATACAAATTCTCATAATAGTTAAGAAAAACCACAACATAAACATTTGAATAAATAACAATGTAAAAATTCAACCAATTAAAATACAATTTTCTCATTTTTCCATTAAATTTCAATTAGAACCGATTAAAAAAATCTATTACCCAAAATTCATCTCATTAAACACCTGCAAACATTTAATACACTGCTATTCTGAATAGATAAAATTGTATAGTAAACTTTGTTGTAAAATGTATCTTGGTAAATTTTGTTACATTACGTCCTTGTAAAATGCACCTTACCTTTACTTGAGAGGAGGGTTAACATCATATGTTTCACCACCGTTGTGCACCTGTCAACCTTCACAATCTAAAATGAAATAATGAACGATTTTCAAGTATTTCAAGGCTTTCTAATAACAGGTCGGAGTGTTGGCAATATTTCACTCGTCAAATTCCAACTCTGGTTTTTAAGAATTTCATGGCTGTTTGATAGCAGGTTGGCTGTTTGATAACAGGTTAGAGTTCCCCTTAAATTTCAACTCGCATGTGAATCTTACCATGTCTCCTCTGGTATGGAATTTCAAATTTATTTTCCTTTACATTGCTTTTGATAACAGGTTAGAGTTCCCCTTAAATTTCAACTCTGAATTAGACATGTGAATCTTACCCTATGTCTCCTCTGGTATGGAATTTCAAATTTTTTTTTTTTTTCATGGCTGTTTGATAACAGGTTAGAGTTCCTTTTAAATTTCGACTCTGAATTAGGCATGTGAATCTTACCCTATGTCTCCTCTGGTATGGAATTTCAATTTTATTTTCTTTGATAAGTGAAAATTTTGAAATATTTGAAATTTTGATAACGATGATTTGTTTAAGCCTGAGGTATATTAATTAGTGTTAAAATCATTTTTTTCTTATTGTTCTATGCAAATTTTTAATCATATTTTTGAAGTATGAATTTTTAAAAAGAGTCACACTATGAAATTTATGATATTTTTTAATTTGAAAGCAGCTTATTATTTTTAAAAAAAGTCATATTATGCAAATTTTTTATCACATCTAAGTAGTGTTTTAAGGTGGTTAACTCATACAAAGAAAAAAATCACAATAACTTACTAGTCTTAACTCTATAATACCAAAAAAAGTGTTCATAAAATAATAAAAAGTTTAACAATGTCTAATTAAAAAAATGTAACTACTCTAATCTTTCTCAGTAATCTTAATTCTATAATACCAAAAAAATGTAAATACTCCAATCTTTCTCCGTATTATTTAGTGTTCATAAAAATCTCAATTTTATTAGCCAAACAAAAAAATCTCAAGAGTAGTGACACAGGCTGGAAAAACTCGAGAATGGTAACCAAAATAAACTTAATAGTGACAAAGGCTGAGAAAGACTTGAGAGTAGTGACAAATGTCTGAACTCCAATACCAAACAACTGTCCAAATGAAGGGAAGGTGAAGGTTAACAATTGTCCATAAAATGAAGGTGAAGATTAACAATGTCCAATTAGAAAATGGAAAATGTAACTAATCCGTATTATTTTGTGTCTATAGAAATCTCAATTTTAACAAAAACAAAAACACTCAATTTTAACCAAAAACAAAAACACTAAAGAGTGGTGACAAAGGCTGAGAAACTCCATCCAAAAAGTTTTAAATCTATAATATCAAAATATTGTCCATAAAATGAAAGTAAGAGTTAACAATGTCCAATTAGAAAGGTGAAAGTTAAAAATGTCCAATTAAAAAATGTAACTACTCCAATCTTTTCTCTGTATTAGAAAATGTAATTATTTTAGGTCTATAAGAAAACTCAATTTTAGCCCCTCATCAAAACTCAATAGTAACAGAAGCTGAAATTTTTTTAAGAATAGTGACAAAGGCTGAAAACAAAACACTCTAAGAGTGGTGACGAAGGCTGAGAAAGACTTAAGAGTGGTGACACAAATAGGGGCTGCAACTAAACAGAGTGTCCAACTTGGCCTCTATCTAAATTTGTGTAACTTGGCCTCCTTAGATTGTCTAACATCGGTCTAAATCATTCTCTAACTTAACCTATCTAAATCACTCTAACGTAACCTATCTAAATCACTTATTAGTTGGTAGATGGTCTGACTTGGTCTAAATTACTCATTATCGGTCTAAATCATTCCCTAACTTTAACATATCTAAATCACTTAGTAGGTAGATAATCTCACTCATTAAAAATTGACCTCTGTTATCACTCATTAGGTTGTCTAACTTGACCTCTGTTAGCCTGTCTAACTCACTCATCATCACATTCTCTAACTCGGCCTAAATCACTCTATTACAAAATATGACTGGCAACTACTTATATATTTAGACATCGAACTTTCCGAGGACCTCAAATCCCAAGTCTACTTATCCCCCTTTTGAAATGTAAAACATCCCTGCCGCGACTGCACCTACGCAGGACAGAACTCCCAACACAAGAGAGCAGGGAATCAATGACACATCTCACCATTCTTTGACCGAGGAAAAATCCATGTGAGAAGCCCACTGTACATTATCATATGGGAAATTTGGTAAATTCCTCTTCAGCACAGCATAATTATTTATGGAATGTCGATTTAAAATCCTACCATTTGTCTTCGACTTCAACTTTAATATCCTCGCGCTTTAATCTTCCAATTTCCATTTCATAAATATTTTATTCTTCACAAACCTTCATTCTAATGAAAATACTTTAAAAGGCGTGCACGGTCATCCACTATGATTTCTACCAGGGTATATCCTATTAACGCAGAGGATACTCTGGCTCTCGTATATGGTTTCACTGGTACAGAAAACTACCAAAATTACCAACAGAGGGGCTAAAAATTCGCATTGGAACACCACACGCAACTAAAATAGTATAGTGAAGCTGTAGGAGACATTCTTCTTAAAATTCCTGGAAAGATTTTCAAAAATATACCAATGCAGAGAAGAGGTTTATAGCCGCTAAGTATACATTGAATAGAAGCATTATATGTACATTGCATCACTATGGCTTCTGCACAACTGCTAGAATATTTATGTTCTATATTCAACCTGTCGCGTGTCTTGTTTCCCTGAATGCCAGATTAACTAAAATTGCATCTTTGGAAAACATTATTTACAGATGCAAATTCAAGTTTACCTACACTAATGTCTTGCACGAATGCGTAGCAGGATCCCATATGGCCGGAAGCAGGAACTTGCGCCCATTTACCCCATTCCCATTGTAGCTCGCCCCTGTAATTTTGTCAACCAGAAGATTACCAGGGTACCCTGGATATGACCCCTTTCCATACATACCCGGGCATGCCGACACCGCCTCCAGTGGCGAGCCTGCATCCCCTTGGAAGTAGCCGGTGTTGAACGGATTGGTGACTGCTCCTGCAAGAACGGTGGCAATGTTAATGATCATCCCATCGATACCCATATCACCATTTGGTGCCACCAGGGGAGGAGTTTGGGGACCATAGATGGGCTGATGAAAGGGCCAGGCGCACTGCCCTGGACATTGAGTTTCAGAGTTCCCTACCCAGGCATAGGGCAGATGAACATTCTTCTTCGGCAAGACAGTAGAATGGAATCCACAACTCATACAGAAGCCCTCCACAGTAACATCATCAGACGTTAGTACCAAATACACAGCATTGCCATTCTCCGGCAGAGCTCTGGAAGCAATTGCCCCTTCAACCAGAGCTATAATTTGGCTCCGCTTCAGAGATTTGCCGAGGGAATAACGAGCATCCAACTTCTGTTTTCCCAGCCTTGTATTTGCCATGGCGCTGGCCTTATTGGACCGACCACGGTATCTCTCAGTGGTTTTCCACCAGCTATACACAGAGGGCTCTAAGGTCTTACTTGCTTCCAAGGACTGCACAAAATCCGCCACAATGGAACGCTGAGCAGGGCTGAATCTGCCATACCAAATCACATGAACATCCACAGTAGGACTAGTCGTGAGCAGGGGACCATTGTGATAAGTTAAAACAAGGGGCTGCTCTTGAACCAATACAGAAGAACACAGATCAATCAGAAGAAACAGACATACAATAAACTTTAACCCTCCCATTCTCAAAATCAGAGAAACCCTACAAACCCTGCTGGGTTTTGCCTGACAAGCAAGAAACGCCTAAATATTTTTTCTCCCTCCAAAACTTCCAGTCGCTCACAGTATGTTGAGAATGGTATTGCTAACGACTTTAAATAGTGGGGCGTATGGATTATGAAGCTGAAAGGAGCGTTGGAACGAAATCGGGGTGACAGCTAGGCGGCTCTTCTAGATGACGCCTATCCTACTCCGCATTTTTCCAGAGTGATGCCATGAATTATTGCATTATGACAAACACACCTCCCCATTCCTCTCCAGCGCGCCGGACGCGTGTAGGGAAAGATAAAGGTAACAGTCACAGTCTTTGAAACGTGCCGCTCTGTCATTGGCTCAACCAGCATACTGAGCAGCGTCCTCGTCAACGTAGTTAAAGTTGAGGGGCGGATTTTACAGCGGAAGCGTGAGATTCACGTGAACAAATTGAATCAGGCCCGTTTCTGAGAGAATTTTAATTAAGCCAGCTGCACCAAAAGCTGTTCATCATTCAAGGAAGGCG
This sequence comes from Pinus albicaulis, assembly GCA_034641835.2. Taxonomy (NCBI): domain Eukaryota; kingdom Viridiplantae; phylum Streptophyta; class Pinopsida; order Pinales; family Pinaceae; genus Pinus; species Pinus albicaulis. Next base: position 1,072,388,806 of record CM076582.1, on the reverse strand, counting down.
GTGGGTGCAAATTGCAATACAATAATGCTTAAAGTGGACTCAGTCTCTCACATCAGATAGCACATAACACTGCCCAGTGCCCACCCTTCCCTTCCCATCCCCTTCTTCCACTGACAATGACTCTGCACAGCAGCCCACAACTGTCCCGTCAAATCCAACTGTGCTTTGTTTCTTTATTTAATTAAATCAAAATCGTGAAAGATGAGATCCCGATACTCCTGAGTCCTCCCAACTCCCTTGCCGACGGACCAATTCTCACGAAGACCACTTTGTGACATTCCATCCTGCTCACTTTTCGTCTCTCGTACTCTCAAATTTAAAGCACCATGATTTTTCAATGCGTTTGACAGTTTGCAAAGTTGTAAACTAGCGTCGGGAGGCGGATTTGATGTATTTTTTTGGATTTTTTTTTTTTCTTTATGTTAAACGAGGCATTCATTGTGAACAGGATAAGTGGGGTCCTCGAACACGAATGCAGTCCACGTCGAAGGGCAGGGTATAATGTCCTCTTGAGTCCGACATATAACAACAAAGTTAAAAGGTCCAAAAACCCAACAATTCAAACATTGAAAAAACACAGCGGTCAATTAATGAGCAAAATCCAGAAACAGTAGATTTTCGCAGATTTTTTGGGGTGCGAATTTATGGGCTTTACATTAATTGATTTTGGTAGGGTTTATTATTACTCTAAGAATCTAAGAATCAGTAGGGTTTAAGGATTGAAGTTAATTTTGGAGTAATAAATTATACTTTAACGGTTTAGTTTAAAAATTTTATAATTTATTTAGAAAATAATAAAAAAATTGGTTAGATTATGATAAAAATTTATAGAATTTTTTAATATTTGAGTTATAATTATTAAATTTCAGGATTTTGGGTGCTCTAGGGGTTCTTGATGGTGCTAAATCTATTTCTACCATTAAAAAAAAAGATTCAAACACTCCAGCATTTTGAATTTTTTTTTATTTCTTTTGTCACTTCCATTGAATTTCTTTGCTTCTTCCAAGCTAATTTGTGGTGTAGGTAGACAAGGCCTATTCTAAAGGGCATCTAAGTTCACACAATCCAGGGGATAACATCTTATTAGTGGCTAGATCATTCTTCCATCCAACATTGAGGCTGGCTCCAACTTAACCTCAACCTAGTTGAAAAAAATAAAAAAACCCATACTACATGGAATAACCTACTATTATTCCATTAGAGGAACACTTTCACTGTTTATAAAGGCTTTTAAATATTAGATTGAACATGTCTCCTTTTTGTTTTGTAAACTTGGTAGTGCCTAGCTATTCATTCATCTAAACAAAACAGCAGGTTACATTATCAGATTGTATACTTGATGGCCTCAACCTGCACTTAGGAAACCACCATTTCAGAGAGTTATAAGCCAGTCAAAATTGAAAAAGTTTGAATCTGTCTCTAGCTATATTAACAAGTTTATTGTCTATCTTAAATGATATATGCTCTTTGCATATCAACAAAAAAACAAGTATCCACTAAACTCACTCATCTGAAGATTCAATGGGTGTCGGGTTCTTCACACTTGACCTAGGCATGACACTTGACCCAGGCATGTCAACTTGTTCATGTTCACGTACATTCTGATAATACTACTCGAGATAAATCTCCTAGATAAAATAAAAAATTTAAGTAAAAAATCTTCGACTATAAACCTTTTAATCATATTTATTCTTTTTAATTTGAAATTTAATAAAAATATTAAAATTGCATAATATTATAAAATAATATTATTTAAAATTAATAAAATATTTAAAAATATTAAATTTATTTTAAAAAATTAATTAAAAATAATATCACGTGTGATTCACCATTGAAAAAAAATCCAAAAATCTTAGATTATAAATCTTCCGAGAAATCACATGAGAATTTTAGGACTGATGTGTTTCGAACTACCAACTGTAGTTCATCATCAAGATACTACAACTATTAAAACTCCAATCATTAATATCATAAAATATATTAATTAACCAGTAAACTGAATTTCATTTATGTATGATCAACCTAAATAGTTAATAATACGTAATCAAACTTTGTTTATATATAATGATTTAATTATACATCAGATTTTTTAATTTTAATATAATGTGAATTTATTTAAAAATAACAAAAATACATTTTATTTCTATAAATTATATATGCTATTTTTAAGAATAACCATTTATATTTTATTTCTATAAATTATATATGTTATATTATCGATACACTTACCCAATTCCACACATTTTAGAATTTTTTCCAAATTAACTTTACTTTCCGTATGAAATTCTCCTGATGTAAAACTTTATTTAGTGTCTATTCTCTATTTTGTAGTATCCGCCCACTTATCCACATAACAGCATGGCATGGAGGTTTGCACTTATCCACATAATAGCATGTATATATTTTTGACACTGCATTATTTTGATTTTAGTTACCTAGGATTTTATTAAAAAAAAAAAAACTACATATTTAAATGGTTAGTTCAAATTATTAAATCCCATGTTTTAAGGTTTCAAAATATTCCATAAAAATGTATTTATTTACTTATTTTATACTCTACATTTTGTGTTATACAAGTATGGTACGGATGTTTGTAATTCTTCGTAGTTATTTTTGGTGAGTTTTTGGGGATATTTTCTAATTTAATTGAAATTTTTTGAAATTAAAAATTTGAGTTGTGAATATTTTATAATTTGAATGTTCCAAATATTTTTAGGATATTAAATTTATATATATAATGTAATTTTAAATAACAAAAATCAAGGTTTGGCCCAAAATAATTAATTAAATTTCAAAAAAAAAAACTCCAAACATATATAATATTTAGAGAATATCCTTATACACATAACCCTAAATGAATATAAAGGTTTCACTTGCAGAGTACCCTACAAAAGTATAAGAGTTTCATTTCTTATAAATAGATATAAAATATATGTCAACATGAAATCCCCATCTAGAAGAAAAAAAAAATCACAAATAATTCACAATTACCATTTAATTAAGGTGTAGTCTAACCTATAGACAAATATGTTCATCTGAAAGACATTCATCTACATTACTGATCACAAAAGTCTTAGATTTAAAGAAATAGCTTTTTTTAGTTGAATTCACTAAAATGGGGCAATGCAATTTCAACATTTTTTGTTGTTTAAAATATAGTTTTGAATGCATAAATGTATTCAACACTTTCAAAGGCAGATTAAACAATTTAAACTCAATTTTGAATGCATAAATGTATTCAACACCCTCAAAAGCTGATAAAGCAGTGGAATTATGCAGTTTAAACAATTTAAACTCAATTTTTTTAAATCTTTGGATTTTGATTAAAATTAACCAAAAAAATAGTTGTATCATTTCGTCTATAAATTAAACTACACCTTTCATTAAATCAAAAAATTTAATACCATTGACTTCAAAAAAATCTAAAAATCTATTAAAAACCCAATTATTAATATCATAAAATATTAATCTATTAAAACTCCAATCATTAATATCAGAAAATACGGTGACCAAATTCCATTTATATATAATAAACATAAATAGTTAATAAGTAATAAACTCCGTTTATATATAATGATTTAGTATAGATTAAATTAGAAATTTATTAATAAATATTAAAAAATAATTGTAAGTAATGTTAATTTATTTTTAAAATAATTAAAACATATTTATTTCTATAAATTAGATATTATAATGATGACAATGATTAACATTTATTATAAAAAAAAAAAATTATACTAAAAAAAAAAAAAAGTCATTGTAGTTATGTTGATTAAACAAATCCATAAAATTGATAACGAGAAAAACTTTTGGAAATGAGAAAAAATGTGAATAAAAATCTAACCATCTAAAAAAATCATCTACTCTTAGTAACCCAAAAAAACATATTTACCCGTCACAAAATGTCATGGGAATAGATACTTACCCAATCCCACACATTTTATAATATTTTCCAAATTAACTTTACTGTACGTATGGCACTCTCTTGTTGTAAACTTAATTTATAGTGTATATTTCCCATCTATATTTCGTAGTTTCGACGTACTTATCCACATAACAGTATGGCATGGACGTTTGCACTTTTTCAGAGGATGGACGTTTGCACTTACCACATAATAGCATGCATACATTTTTTGACACTTTGCATTATTTTATTTTAGTTACGTAGGATTATACAAAGAACTACATATTTAAATGGTTAATTCCAATTATTAAATCCCTTGTGCTGATGTTTCAAGGTTTCAAAATATTCAACAGACATGTATTTATTTACGTATTTACTTATTGTATATTCCATATTTTGTACCATACACACTTGACATTTAGCATGGCATGCAGGTTTGCACTTATCCACATAACCCTAAATGGACATAAGGGTTTCTGTGGCACAATTCCCTAAAAAGGGCATAAGGGTTTCATTTCCATAAATATATATGGAATATGTGACAACACTCAAATCCCCATTCAAGAAGAAAAATCAATAAACAATTCACAACTAATACTATAATTTATGGTTCAAATCAATAAACAATTCACAACTAATGCTATAATTTATGGTTCACAGTCTGTCAATTCATGGTCAAATGTTCACATCTTATACTGGAAATTCAATTTGTTTAGTAATATTTTTTAGAAGTCCAAAATTTTAAGAATGAAAACACCTACCAAAGCTTGTATGTATGGACCCATTTTTAATGATTAACACTATGTGTGGCCCTCCAAAGTCTATCATGTGAATACAGATTTTATAAGTGTGGGCAATAATTCTAATAGAAAAACTAGGGTACTTGTACTAGTTGTGATCCCAATGACGTGGACAGAAAATGAAAGGCTATGAGAACTTTGCAGGTTTACATTAATATATTTTGAGTGCGTTGAAAGATGAGAATTCGGGGAAACAAAACATGGAAAAAGCAGCCCATAAGCAAGTTGACAATAGTTTAATTTAAAGTGAACTGATAGATGAGAATCAGACATGATAACAATATATGGCGGTGCATTAAAACAGTGGGTAATACGTTGTAATCACGTGAAGCCAGGACAATGATGAATGAATAGACCCTTCTCTTTTGCCTCCCTTATCCAAGTTTCATGTTAATTAAGTCTTAGTTTAAGAATTTAGTCAGCATATATGATTCATAGCCCAAAAAAGTTAAAATCTTCTACCACTTTTAAATTTTAAAAAAATCTATTTATATTAATTTGTATTTTTAAATTTTTATTTTTTTTTAATTTATCATATGTAAAGATAGAAAGTAATGAGAATATATATATAAAAGAGAGAGAATTTTGAAAAGGGTAAAGAAAATGCCCACTTATAATAAATATATATATTTTTTTTTAATTATGATGAAGACGAAGGTTGTGGTGTTAAAAGGGAAAAGTGAAAATATTAGAGTAAATATAAAAAGTTAGTTGAGAAGATTATTTTAAGATTGTGTTGTTATTATTAATGAGAAGAATGGAAATATTATTGAAGAATTATTTAATAATATATATTTTTTAATTTTTATATGTATAATTAAATTATTTGATATTTTTAGTGTTTTGATTGAAATTTGGTGATAAATTTTGAGTAAAATTGTGATTTTTGATTATTTAAAATGTATTTTGAATGTATAAATGAATTTAATGTTTTAAATATTTTTTTGGTATTTGGATTGTATAAATTATATAGCTTAAAATTATAATTTCAATAAATCTTTATTATATTATATCAAAATATTTAAGAGTTAGACTATAAAATTCACTCATGGATGATTAGTTTCCTTAAAACATATATATTGCAATGTAACAGAATATGTTATTATGTTGAGAGGCATTTTGTTTAATCCAATATGAGGAAGATATATAATTCCTTCCACTTCACTCTGAGGGGAGGCATTTTGTTTAATCCAATATGAGGAGTCTTACACAGGAGGCCTAATATGGTGGGCGTAAAGGAGATTCGATCTTCCAACCTGCAAAGTACTTAACAGTGGAGACTCAACCAATTGACCTAACCCTTGGGGCTTCCTTCCACTTAAAATTATATATATATATATATATATATACAAAGTAATTGAAAGTAAAAAAAAAATCTTATTTTGTGAACAAGTGTTTCTTGTATTCCAAAATGAAGCAGAAATTTAATTCTTCAATGTTGATAAGTGTTATTTAAGAAAACATGGTAAAAAAAATTATTTCAATGCCCTTTAATGTCTACCTCAAATTATATAATGTCCTTTAATGTCCATCTCAAATTATATATATATATATATATATATATATATATATATATATATATATATATATATATATATATATATAATTGTTAAATAAGAAGCTACCCAAATAAAGAAAGATGTATGGGTATTTCAATGCTTAACATTCACTTGACATATAGTGTAGAGAGATCCATCCTTGCTTCTAAGTAATTCTTTTTTTAAAACTTAAAGAGGTTTACACATTTAGAATTTGATTTTTTTTTTTGGTATGCATAATAAGTTTAGAATAATAATAAAAAATTATAGTAATTCAAAAATCATTAGTATTGTGCTAGGGATAAAAATTATGCACTGCTTAGGGTTTGCTGCAATCTTCTACATCATATATACATTCAAAAAGGGCTACATTGAAACATGAACACTACACACCTAACTCAAAAGTTAAGAAAGAAGAGATAATTGTAGAAAAGTTACTCAACAACTTTATTGTTTATCCTTAGTGAGTATTTATACAATAGAAAGATAGTTGGGGTAATTATACCAACTCCAACTAATTACATTTATCCTTTATTACACTTATATTTATATATTCACTATTTTAGTATCATATCTTAATCAAGGGTCTAAAAAGCCTTTCAACAAAACAAAATAGAGCGAACATGCCCAAATCCGTGAAGTGACAAATTTATTTACATGGTTCCGACTTACCTAACCTATCACTTTAATATTCTAATTAAAAATTTTCAGAAATGAATAGTTTTACAGGATAAAAGTCCAATTAGAAAATGACGTTGAGGAATCATCATTCATTGATCTGCATGTATTCTATGCAACTAAGTATATTTATTTATTTTTAAGTAGCTTCATTTTTTTTTTCATATTTTAAATTTACAAGGTTTTGATCAATAACAAAGACTATAGCTTCATTCATACACGTGATCTTCACAAATAGTGTGAATCTGAAATACATGCAACTAAATATTCTTGCTTTAAGAACTAGTAGGTTTTGAAAGTAGCTTATTTTTGTTTTTTCATATTTATTTTAAATTTATAATGTTATAATCAATAGCAAAGACTATAGCTTCATTTATACACGTGATCTTCACAACTATTGTGCACTCAAAATTAATTGAGTTTTGGTGCTACTGTAATATGATTCATTTACTTAAGACAAGGATGAATCATGGAGTAAAGGAAGCCAGTATGGAAAGGTGTTAGAGAAACATTTTTTTAGTTGATATTTTATTTATATGGTAAAAAAGATGTACATCTAGTAAAACATAAAGTAGGTGGTTTTATCTCGACCAGGTTTGTTGACTAGTATTTGACAAAAATACAAAAAGGAGGCTAAGGACAACATCCATAAACGAGAGGGCCAAAGACACCAAAAGGCAAACAATACATAAAAACACTATATAGCATACTAGTCATCTGACATGATGGAAGCTGGGTTGTTTAGGGCATTTCCTAGAGGGGACAAAGGATGGAAGTTGCACTAGACGTGCCCTTCAAAGTGCGTCAGCCAAGTCTCCAACTTTTCCACTTTTTCTGCAAGGTGGTTTTGGCCTCGCCAAACCACCACCACTCGCTCTCTTGCATGGCACTGAAAATAGTGCATCCTTGCCAAGGTGGCCACCAACTCAACATGCTCCTCCTTTCGAACCGGTTCAGCTGCGTCCACTTGATCCAGCATAGATTGAAATAGCTCCCGACATTTCTCTAGACAACAATGTTGGATAACCTTCGGGTTGGGAGTTGCTCGCCTACCAGACCCCCGGTTAGCCTTTCTACCTCTCCGCCCACCACCACTACGTTGGGATTGCTGAGACCTCACACTTCCGCCACCATGGGAGGCATGTTTTCTACCACCACGACTACCATGTGATCCAACACCTGCAAGACGGGAGCGCTTGGCATTCTTACCACCTCGACGCATCTCAATTTCCACCATTGCCAAATTTTCTTACGAAACCAAACTCCCCTGGTCCTCGCAACCCGTAGAAACTGGCTTGGCCGGGGGGGAGGAGCACCCACAATGTGAAGAAGGTCGAATATTGATATGATGAGGAGAGTTGACACCCCCAATCGCCTTCTGAGTCTGACCCACTAAAACATGCCCAAACCTCCACACCTAAGAGCTAGAACTCCCTTTGCTCACAATTCTCCTTAGAAGATCATACACGATATCTCGGCTACCACCTCACCACCAATTAAGTACCCCCTCGTGAGCACGAGCAACTTAAACATGAGAAGGTGGGAGAAACGCTTCCCAATCCGACGCTCCCCAAAAAGCCTCACGCAACCCACACCCAAATGCTGACACCATATACTTCAAAAGGGCAACTCCTCTGTCACCAGCACTCACCGAGAATCACCCACGGAACCACCAAGCATGCTAATTTCCAGAAAAAGCACCAGAAATGGAGAACCCCACACACAACCACCTCTACTCCCAAAAGCACCTCCTTCTGTACCACCTCCGGACACCTCCACCAGACCAACTACTCACACATTCCAAAAGCCATCGAAGACAGAAATACCAAGTTCTATTCCATCATGTCTTCCAACTTCTGGATTGAGGCTATTAAAACTTGAGAAGATTCCAACATTATGTCAATTATGTCAGACGGGTATATGTGTTGCAAACAATCGAATTTTTTTTCCATTCTAAGAAAATAACTCAAGACTCCACAACCTGGCTCAAAGGGATTCACACCTGGGAATCCATGCTTTGAGAAGGAACCAAAGCCACAAAGGGTCTGAAGGGGGAAATAAATAGATAGAGCCCAAATTTTAACACGAGCCATCCTGCAATGAAATGACTCGAATCTCCATTGAAAAATCACTTGTACAAAGAGTGGACGTCCAAAGATCATAACATGACAATGAAATTAACTTCATGCTCACTTGAATAGCACTAGATGCTACAACCAAGATGAATTGCATTAAATCGTACTTGAAGCCTAATAACTAGATGCCATTCCCTGTGTAGAGAGGAGTCAAGAAAGGAAGACATTTGTTTACCAAGGTTTGACATATAGGAGAGTTCATAAGATGTCAGGGTCAGAAAAGGAAGGTCGATCGACGTGCCATAAAAACATGAGCCTGAAAACCCATTATAGTATCAAAATTGTTTCTCCTTGAGATGTTCATTGAATTTGATGGAAATGGAGGGAGGCAGAAAGCTCTCTCCCAAAATTTAATATAAAAATCTATGGAACCTTGCATGATTAAGTAATTGGGGAGAGGCCCAAACTCATATTCAATTCAATATCACTTTGTTTCATAGTGGCTCCCTTCTTTACTAGTTCATCTGCAATTGAGTTTAATTGTATATAAACATGATAAAAGTACATCTGATCAAACTGAGAGATTAAGGCATGAATCCTTCGACATAACGTCGAGGAATCGAGGCTAATTGTCTTCTTAGCTTTAGTAAACTCACATATAACCAACATAAAGCCCTCAAAAACATTAATTCTAGATAGATTGAGATCACTATCAATCTCCAATCCCTTCCAAGACCCAAGCAAATTGAGAAACTATTTTTTCATCAAGACCAAAGATGACCCCTCCCACTCCAATCTCACCTACGTGACAACATTTTATTACATATAAATGTGTTTTTAAATTGCCATTATCTTCCCCCCTTCAAAAAAATAATGATCACAAATGTATGCCCCCTCCTCCTTGTGTACATGAAACTTAGCAAACGAACTCTATGAAAAGCAAAAAAAAAAAAAACATTAGACACAAATGCATTACCTCTTAGAACATTTATTTTGGTTGGGTATTATACATTTTTTTTTTTGGGTATTATACCATAAAAACTAATAATATTTGTTGATTTTTTTTAAGGGATGGTGAATCGACACCCTAAATAAGTCTGAGAATAAAATTTGATAATTTTTTTATAGACCTAAAATCTTTGTTAGAACTACCTTCTCATTTTTTAAAGCACCTTTCCAATAACTCGATAAAATTTGATGCATTCATGGGAAATGGAAACCATAACAAGGAAATATTGGGCATGTATGGAGCACATATATTATTAATAAGCATATTTGTACTAATTTATCTCATAAAAAAAATTGAAGTTACATTTGTGTGTGTTTTTGTTTGTTAGGTTATGCAAGTTTTGAGATGATTGGAACACTTAATTTGTGGCTTGAGTAGTCGCAACGCAAGTGAATCTAATTTGTTAAAATCACTCGGGGATTGCACCCGGACTAAGCCACACCAACCCTTAGTATGGTTTGATTTTTCCCCACAGAATTTTAAACAAATGACCTTTTCACTACAAAGTTCCTTAACTGGATCCCCTTCCACCATCTACTCTATGCTTAGTGAGCTACATTTGTGCTTGTAAGATGTGGCCTCATTTCTTTCACTATTTGCAATTTTCCTTCTTTTTTTTCTTTATGAGAAGCAATGGATATTAGTTAAAATATAACCTTGCTTGTGGTCGAAATGTAAAAGATATTTTCAAAACACTACAAAAGTGCCCTAGCAAGCTAGGGGTTTGGTGATTTTTGTGTTGGTGCAATTTTGGGGTTTTTCTCTCAACCATGGTTAGTCATTATTTAATTTAATGAAAGAGATTTTATATGATTTTGTAGAACATTTGAAATAAAAGAGTAATTAATTATTATTATAATAGTATTTGGGATTAAAAAGTAATGTAGTAAAATTGAAAGTGAATGTTCTTATAATTAATAATTTTTTGAATATAAAATAGTAAAGGTAGTTAAATTTTGTTGATATATTAACGATTTTATGTTATTTTATTGATGATATATTTATCAATATAATAAAATTTGAGTGTTTCGTGACATTTATATTTTAAAAGTGTCGAAATATCAACATTGGGAACATCAAAATATCAATGCTTTGCGGCCATGCCAAGTTATCAATTCCAATTAATAAATGTCATATCAACTTTGACATGTCAATCATGCCACATTAATAATGCATTATGTCAAATTACAATTCCAATTAATATATGTAATATCAACTTTGACATGTCAATCATGCCACATTAATAATACATTATGTCAAATTACAAGTAACATCAATAATGTTGAACTAAGATACTCAATATATGGATGTTAGGGGATACTTTTCCAAAAACCAATCAACATTTAGATGATAGAATTAATATTGTTAAGCAAGTCAATTTAGTGTCAAAAAATGAACATGTGGTGAGAATTAAAAAATAAATAAAAAATTCAATGTGTAAGTGCTAACATCAATAATGTTTTTTCGAAACAGTGACCAATGCACCCTTAGACTAAGGCTCATGGCTCTCCAAAGTGTTCCATTGAGAATGTTTGATAGCACCATATATGGTGCACTAAGCTATCCCTAAACACATTGATGCATTTAGTAAATTAAAAATAACTTTAATGAATGCATTGGTGCATATAAACACTAGTATATGTACTTATTAGTTTTAATGTATGTGAAATAATGCATAACATTGCAACATGGTATTACTAGTCCTTGTCAATGCATTGCAAATAAGAGGCACAAACAACAATCCAAGCAGTGTGCCAAAGTGGGAGAGTAGCTTCAACAATGGTGCATTAAGTCATCTACATACACATTATGATCACGAGACATAATTATCTTATTTAATTTTGTGAACAAGTATTTCTTGCATTCCAAAATGAAGCAGAAATTTAATTCTTCAATATTGATAAGTGTTATTTAAAAAAACATAATAGCAAAAATTATTTCAATGCCCTTTGATGTCCACCTCAAATCACACACACACACACACACACACACACACACACACACACACACACACACATATATATTTCTTATAGTTAAAATTTTTAAATGAGGAACTACCCAAATAAAGGAAGATGTGTGGGTCTTTCAATGCTTAACATCCACTTGACATATAATGTAGAGATATCCATCCTAACTTCCAGGTAATTCTTTTTTTAAAACTTAAAGCAAGATTTACATATCTAAAATTTGATTTTTTTTAAATGCATAATAAATTTAAAATAATAATAAAAAATTTATAATATTTCAAAGATCATTGGTATTGTGCCAGGGATAAAAATTATGCACTGTTTAGGGTTTGCTACAATCTTCTACATTATATATACATTCAAAAGGGGCTACATTAAAGCATGAACACTACACACCTAACTCAAAAGTCAAGAAAGAAGAGAAAGAACAGATAATTGTAGAAAAGTTAATCAACAACTTTATTGTTCATCCTTACTGAGTATTTATACCATAGAAAGATAGTTGGAGTAATTACACCAACTCCAACTAATTACATTTATCCTTTATTACACATTTATTTATATATTCACTATTTTAGTATCAGTATCTCAATGGATGATAATTTTACAACGGTCTAAAGAGCCTTTCAACAAAACAAAATAGAGTGAACATGCCCAAATCCGTGAAGTGACAAATTTATTTACATGGTTGCGACTTACCTAACATATCACTTTAGTATTCTAATTAAATTTTTTTAGAAATGAATAGTTTTACAGGATAAAAGTCCAATTAGAAAATGACGTTGAGGAATCATCATTCATTGATCTGCATGTATTCTATGCAACTAAATATTCTTTTTTTTAAGTAGCTTCATTTTTGTTTTTTTCATATTTTAAATTTATAAGGTTTTAATCAATAGCAAAGACTATAGCTTCATTCATACACGTGATCTTAACAAATATTGTGAATCTGAAATACATACGACTAAATATTCTTGCTTTAAGAACTAGTAGGTTTTGAAAGTAGCTTCATTTTTGTTTTTTCATATTTATTTTAAATTTATAAGGTTATAATCAATAGCAAAGACTATAGCTTCATTCATACACGTGATCTTCACAACTATTGTGCACTCAAATTTGATTGAGTTTTGGTGCTACTATTACTATAATCAATATGATCCATGTACTTGAAGACGAGGATGACTCATGGAGTAAAGGAAGCGACTATGGAAAGGTGTTAGAGAAGCATGTTAGTAAACATTTTTTTAGTTGATATTTTATTTATATGGTAAAAAAGATGTACATCTAGTAAAACATAAAGTAGGTGGTCTTATCTCGACCAGGTTTGTTGATCAATATTTGACAAAAATACAAAAAGGAGGCTAAGGACAACATCCATAAACGAGAGGGCCAAAAACACCAAAAGGCAGACAATACATAAAAACACTATATAGCATACTAGTCATCTGACATGATGGAAGTTGGGTTGTTTAGGGCATTTCCTGGAGGGGGCAAAGGATGGAAGTTGCACTAGACGTGCCCTTCAAAGTGCGTCAGCCAAGTCTCCAACTTTTCCACTTTTTCTGCAAGGTAGTTTTGGCCTCACCAAACCACCACCACTCGCTCTCTGGCATGGCACTGAAAATAGTGCGTCCTTGCCAAGGTGGCCACCAACTCAACATGCTCCTCCCTTCGAACCGGTTCAGCTGTGTCCACCTGATCTAGCATAGATTGAAATAGCTCCCGACATTTCTCTAGACAACAATGTTGGATAACCTTCGGGTTGGGAGTTGCTCGCCTACCAGACCCCTGGTTAGCCTTTCTACCTCGCCGCCCACCACCACTACGTTGGGATTGCTGAGACCTCACACTTCCGCCATCATGGGAGGCATGTTTTCTACCACCACGACTACCATGTGATCCAACACTCGCAAGACGAGAGCCCCTGGCATTCTTACCACCTCAACGCATCTCAATTTCCACCATTGCCAAATGTTCTTACGAAACCAAACTCGCCTAGTCCTCGTAACTCATAGAAACTGGCTTCGCCGGGGGGGAGGAGCACCCACAATGTGAAGAAGGTCGAATATTGATATGACGAGGAGAGTTGACACCCCGAATCACCTTCCGAGTCTGACCCACTAAAACATGCCCAAACCTCCACACCTAAGAACTAGAACTCCCTTCGCTCACAATTCTCCTTAGAAGATCATACGCGATATCTCGGCTACCACCTCGCCACCAATTAAGTACCCCCTCGTGAGCACGAGCAACTTAAACATGAGAAGGTGGGAGAAACGCTTCCCAATCCGACGCTCCCCAAAAAGCCTCGCGCAACCCACACCCAAATGCTGACACCATATACTTCAGAAGGGCAACTCCTCTGTCATCAACACTCACCGAGAATCACCCATGGAAACACCAAGCATGCTAATTTCTAGACAAAGCACCAGAAATGGAGAACCCCACTCATAACCACCTCTACTCCCAAAAGCACCTCCTTCTATACCACCTCCGAACACCTCCACCAGACCAACTACTCACACATTCCAAAAGCCATCGAAGACAGAAATACCAAGTTCTATTCCATCATGTCTTCCAACTTCTGTATTGAGGCTATTAAAGCTTGAGAAGATTCCAACATTATGTCAATTATGTCAGACGGGTATATGTGTTGCAAACAATCGAATTTTCTTGCCATTCTAAGAAAATAACTCAAGACTCCACAACCTGGCTCAAAGGGATTCACGCCTGGGAATCCATGCTTTGGGAAGGAACCAAAGCCACAAAGGGTCTGAAGGGGGGAATAAATAGATAAAGCCCAAATTTTAACACGAGCCATCCTGCAATGAAATGACTCAAATCTCCATTGAAAAAGCACTTGTACAAAGAGTGGACATCGAAAGATCATAACGTGACAATGAAATTAACTTCATGCTCACTTGAATAGCACTAGATGCTACAACCAAGATGAATTGCATTAAATCGACTTGAAGCCTAATAACTAGATGCCATTCCCTGTGTAGAGAGGAGTCAAGAAAGGAAGACATTTGTTTACCAAGGTTTGACATCTAGGAGAGTTCATAAGATGTCAGGGTCAGAAAAGGAAGGTCGATCGATGTGCCATAAAAACATGAGCCTGAAAACCCATTATAGTATCAAAATTGTTTCTCCTTGAGATGTTCATTGAATTTGGTGGAAATGGAGGGAGGCGAAAATCTGTATCCCAAAATTTAATATAAAAATCTATGGAACCTTGCATGATTAAGTAATTGGGGAGAGGCCCAAACTCATATTCAATTCAATATCACTTTGTTTCATAGTGGCTCCCTTCTTTTCTAGTTCATCTGCAATTGAGTTTAATTGTATATAAACATGATAAAAGTCCATCTGATCAAACTGAGAGATTAAGGCATGAATCCTTCAACATAACGTCGAGGAATCAAGGCTAATTGTCTTCTTAGCTTTAGTAAACTCACATATAACCAACATAAAGTCCTCAAAAACATTAATTCTAGATAGATTGAGATCACTATCAATCTCCAATCCCTTCCAAGACCCAAGCAAATTGAGAAACTATTTTTTCATCAAGACCAAAGATGACCCCTCCCAGTCCAATCTCACCTAAGTGACAACATTTTATTACATATAAATGTGTTTTTAAATTTCCATTATCTTCCTCCCTTCAAAAAAATAATGATCACAAATGTATGCCCCCTCCTCCTTGTGTACATGAAACTTAGCAAACGAACTCTATGAAAAGAAAAGAAAAGAAAAAAAAAACATTAGACACAAATGCATTACCTCTTAGAACATTTATTTTGGTTGGGTATTATAGATTTTTTTTTTGGGTATTATACCATAAAAACTAATAATATTTGTTGATTTTTTTTAAGGGATGGTGAATCGACACCCTAAATAAGTCTAAGAATAAAATTTGATAATTTTTTTATAGACCTAAAATCTTTGTTAGAACTACCTTCTCATTTTTTAAAGCACCTTTCCAATAACTCGATAAAATTTGATGCATTCATGGGAAATGTAAACCATAACAGGGAAATATTGGGCATGTATCTAGCACATATATTATTAATAAGCATTTTGTACTAATTTATCTCATACAAAAATTTGAAGTTACATTTGTGTGTGTTTTTGTTTGCTAGGTTATGCAAGTTTTGAGATGATTGGCACACTTAATTTGTGGCTTGAGTAGCCGCAACGCAAGTGAATCTAATTTGTTAAAATCACTCAGGGATTGCACCCGGACTAAGCCACACCAACCCTTAGTATGGTTTGATTTTTTCCCACGGAATTTTAAACAAATGACCTTTTCACTACAAAGTTCCTTAACTGGACCCCCTTCCACCATCTACTCTACGCATAGTGAGCTACATTTGTGCTTGTAAGATGTGGCCTCATTTCTTTCACTATTTGCAATTTTCCTTCTTTTTTTTCTTTATGAGAAGCAATGGATATTAGTTAAAATAAAACCTTGCTTGTGGTCGAAATGTAAAAGATATTTTCAAAACGCTACAAAAGTGCCCTAGCAAGCTAGGGGTTTGGTGATTTTTGTGTTGGTGCAATTTTGGGGTTTTTCTCTCAACCATGGTTAGTCATTATTTAATTTAATGAAAGAGCTTTTATATGATTTTGTAGAACATTTGAAATAAAAGAGTAATTAATTATTATTATTATAATATTTGGGATTAAAAAGTAATGTAGTAAAATTGAAATTGAATGTTCATATAATTAATAATTTTTTGAATATAAAATAGTAAAGGTAGTTAAATTTTGTTGATATATTAACGATTTTTTGTTATTTTATTGATGATATCTTTATCAATATAATAAAATTTGAGTGTTTCGTGACATTTATATTTTAAAAGTGTCGAAATATCAACATTGGGAACATCAAAATATCAATGCTTTGCGGCCATGCCAAGTTATCAATTCCAATTAATAAATGTCATATCAAATTTGACATGTCAATCATGCCACATTAATAATGCATTATGTCAAATTACAATTCCAATTAATATATGTAATATCAACTTTGACATGTCAATCATGCCACATTAATAATACATTGTGTCAAATTACAAGTAACATCAATAATGTTGAACTAAGATACTCAATATATGGATGTTAGGGGATACTTTTCCAAAAACCAATCAACATTTAGATGATAGAATTAATATTGTTAAGAAAGTCAATTTAGTGTCAAAAAATGAACATGTGGTGAGAACTAAAAAATAAATAAAAAATTCAATGTGTAAGTGCTAACATCAATAATGTTTTTTCGAAACAGTGACCAATGCACCCTTAGACTAAGGCTCATGGCTCTCCAAAGTGTTCCATTGAGAATTTTTGATAGCACCATATATGGTGCACTAAGATATCCCTAAACACATTGATGCATTTAGTAAATTAAAAATAACTTTAATGAATGCATTGGTGCATATAAACACTAGTATATGTACTTATTAGTTTTAATGTATGTGAAATAATGCATAACATTGCAACATGGTATTACTAGTCCTTGTCAATGCATTGCAAATAAGAGGCACAAACAACAATCCAAGCAGTGTGCCAAAGTGGGAGAGTAGCTTCAACAATGGTACATTAAGTCATCTACATACGCATTATCATCACAAGACATAATTATCTTATTTAATTTTGTGAACAAGTATTTCTTGCATTCCAAAATGAAGCAGAAATTTAATTCTTCAATATTGATAAGTGTTATTTAAAAAAACATAATAGCAAAAATTATTTCAATACCCTTTGATGTCCACCTCCAATCATATATATATATATTTCTTATAGTTAAAATTTTTAAATGAGGACCTAAAACTTTTTCCTCGCGCTCGGCCCTGGTTTTTGAAATATTTTCGTGCTCGTTCAGTTTCCTACTGGGCTCGGCTCTGCCCTGCCCGAGCTGGGCGTGGAGCCCTTAGCTGCTGGGGTGGCCACTGGTGGGCGGACCGCTTTGGACAGGTGAGGTCTTGGTTTTCAAGTCCAATCTTCTCTTTCGTCTTTCGTTCTTTGCGCTCGTTCTGCCATTGGCTGGGCTCGGCTCTGTTCTGCCTGGCCTGGGCGTGCCTGGGAGGCCTTAGGTGTGCGGGGCATTCTTGTCTGGTGTGGTCCAGGCCTTCATGCCTGCCTCTGCTCCTGTGGTTTGTTAGCTCTGGGAGATGCTGTGTTGGTGCATGGGGCCCCTGCTCTGACCCCTGCCCCTCCACCCTCGATCATGTCGAACGAAGGTGATTCCACTCAGCCTTCAGATTTAGATGCATTCCGTTCCCTAGTTGCTGCAGCTAATAAGAGGCCACCCTCGGCCTCGCAACAAAAGTTCGTTAAGAGGTTGGACAACATCCCTACGGTGTCTCTACCGACAGATGATGCTTGCAGATCTGCGTTAAACCTTGCCGAAAGGGGCCTCATCGGCCAGTTTACAGGGTTATGGCCATCCCCGAAGGCTGTTGATGATTGGGTCAGGCGAAACTGGATCCCTCTAGTGAAGGAAGGTATAAAAAGTCACTTTGTAGGCAAAGGGTTTTTCGTTTTCGTGTTCTACAACGTGGAAGATCGAAGCTTGATCTTCAGAAGCGGACCTTATTTCATGGGCCCCCAAGGGTTATACCTGAACAAATGGTCCCCCGATTTTGACCCTGCACAAGATGTGCCCACAGCCGTTCCTGTTTGGGTGCGCCTCCCGCACCTCCCTCTCCATTGTTGGAGTCAGAGTGCTTTGCAATCCATAGGCAATGCCCTCGGCAGGTATATTGACCAGGCCCCGAGAAAGGATCAATTCTCCTGCGCACGCATCTGTGTGGAAGTTGATCTGGAGGTCGGGCTCCCTGAAGCCATCAATCTTTCGGTGGCAGACTGGTCGCACATTCAAGAGTTAGATTACGAACAGCTGCCTTTTAAATGTCGCCACTGCCACGAATATGGGCACTTTGCAAGATATTGCAAAAAAAAAACAAAGAAATAGCAGAGAAAGAAAAAGGCGAGCAGTGGAAGCAAGCAAAGAGGACAGCAAGCAGCAGGCAAAACAACAAAAACAAAGTAAAAGAGACAGGGAACAAAACAGGGCAAGAAGGAGCAAGTAATCAACCCAGTGGAAGCAGGGAAAACAACAGCATTGCTGGAGACAAAAACCCCTTCGAATCCCTTATCCCGCCGTCAGATCCTCCAGAGGTCGAGCAGGAAGATCCTCCACAGATGAATAATGCAGACAGTCAAGAGACAGGTAACATTCCAAACCCAAACTCTAGCAATACTTCTTCTCCTTCTTATGCTGATATCATAAAACAAAAGAAGAAGATACTAGAAAACACGTACTCATCTGATGAGGAAACCTTCGAAAGGCCATCTAAAAAAGTGGGAAGAAGAACAAACAAGGAAACAAGGGAAGAAGAATCAGAACGGCAGAAAACCCTAGGCAGTCAAACTACCATTGAAATGTCCATTGGGAGAAACACAAGACCAAGGGCGCCCAAGGGAGGTGGTCCCACCCAATCAAGTGGTAAATGATGCAGTTGGTCTCTTGGAACTGCAGGGGTCCGGGTAATCCCAATAAGGCAGAGGCTATCAAAGATTTATTGAAGATGGAAACAGCGGACATCCTTATGCTCCAAGAGACCAAAATAGAAGGGGAAACCCTTCTAAATACTAGCATCATGAAATGGAAGTATGATTCAGGAAAGGCAGTCAGTGCAAGGGGTTCGGCCGGAGGAATTGGTACATTTTGGTCAAAAAACTCCTTCACATTAGATCGATTTTCTGAGACCCAGCATTGGATCTTCACAGAGCTGCGACACATTGCAAGTAACCTCTCCCTCGCCCTGTTTAATTTGTATGTTCCTGTGCATTATGAAGAAAAGAGAGAGTGCTGGAGGTCACTCTTGGAATATATAGAGCAGATCAACCCCAAAAATATGATCATAGGTGGTGATTTGAATATTATTCTGGATTCCACAGAAAAAAGAGGAGGGAATTACTCTAGGGATCCTTTTCTCAATACAGTGGGAAACCTGATTCTGCAGTGGGATTTAGTTGACTCCAAACCCATGAAAGGCAAATACACCTGGACTAACAATAGAACAGGAGTAAACCATATCTCTGCTAGGCTTGATAGATTCCTCATCAGCAGCTCCTTAATGATGGACAACAGAATAGTCTTTTCCAAGATTCTCCCAAAGCTTACATCGGATCACAAGCCAATCCTTTTATGTCTAAAAGAAGAAGAAGACCTAGGTCCCCTCCCATTTCGCTTTAATCCTCTCTGGGCAGGTAAGGAAGGCTTTTTTGAAACAGTTCAAACAGCTTGGAGGGCAGATGTTCTCGGTTCCCCAAGCTATGTGTGGGAACAAAAAATGAAAAACACAAAAAAAGCTCTTAAAGATTGGATAAAGCATCCCATGCACACCCCCACTAGTCAGAGAAAGGAGGCAGTTCTGCTGTTGGAAGGATTACAATTTGAAATGGAGGAGAAGGATCCCTCTCCCACAGACTTAGCTAATGAAAAATCTTCCCAAAGGAATACATACTGTTCTTTTAGAAACGAAGAAGAACATTGGCGCTTAAAGTCTCGAAGTCTGTGGCTTAAATCTGGGGACAGAAATACCACATACTTCCATAGACAGTGTAGGGCACGCCTTTCACACAATCATATAGCAGAAATCACCAACTCTAATGGACAGGTGTATAAAGGATTTACTCAAATCAAAGAAGCAGCTGTTAACCATTTTCAGAACCTTCTAAGTGCGGAAAGAAATGGGAATGAGGAGGATGCATTAGAGTTTCTCTCAACCATCCCAAATTTGGTCAATGTGGAAGATAATGACTCTCTGATGAGCCCAGTCACAGAAGAAGAGATAACTAATATAGTCTGGTCCATGGAACCAGACAAAGCTCCAGGGCCTGACGGTTTCTCAGTACATTTTTATAGAATATGTTGGGAGATTATCAAATCTGATCTCTTCAGAATGATAAGAGGATTCTTGAGGAAGGCAAAAGTGGGTGGAGGTATAAACTCAACCTTCCTCTCTTTAATCCCCAAGGATTCAAATCCAAGCTCCTTTGACAGATATAGGCCGATCTCACTCTGCAATTCATCCTATAAAATTGTGGCCAAACTTCTGGCTAACAGAATTAAGCCTCTTCTACAAAAGCTCATCTCTCCGGCCCAAGGAGGATTTGTACAAGGCAGACAGCTACTGGACAATGTCATTCAAATTCAAGAAGCCCTGCATTCCAGTCAAAGCAGGAAAGAACAAGGTATGATAATCAAGTTGGATATGTGTAACGCCTTCGACAGAGTTAATCGTTCTTTTCTGTTTAGGGTCCTTGCAGCCTTTGGATTCAAACAAGAATTTATAAATCTCATCAAAGCTTGCACTGAAAACATCTGGATAGCCCCAATGGTGAATGGTAGACCAGCTGAGTTCTTTTTAGCCACTAGGGGTCTGAGGCAGGGCTGCCCTCTTTCCCCCTTCCTCTACATTCTGCTAGCTGATTCATTAAGCAGAAAGCTGTCACAGGAGAAGCAAATTGGATCCATACCAGGGATAAGAATTGTGCAAGGTGTTGCTCCAGTGAATCACGCGCTCTTCGCTGATGATTCCCTCCTCCTTGGGGGAGCTTCCATGAGAATGGCAAACGCCTTCAAGATCATCCTCCAAAAGTTCTGCAGCATCTCAGGAGCGTTAATCAGCGAGAGGAAAAGTGTTGTCTATGGTTGGAATATAGACCAGCATTCGATTGAGAGGATTGCCAGCGTTATGGGGTTCAAAGGTTATGCTGCGTGGGATAAAATTAAGTATTTAGGCCTTCCTTTGACGTTGGGTTCCAATCGCAATCACCTGTGGGAGGAGGTGATCTCAAAGTTCAAGAAAAAGATTGCTGCGTGGGGCGGAGTTTGGCTTTCTACAGGAGGCAAGCTTACTCTAATTCGTTCTGTGCTATCTGCTATCCCAACATTTCAAGCCTCTCTGCTGATGGCTCCAAGGAAAATCGCTGATCAAATCTCATGTATTATACGGAATTTTCTATGGAATGGAGGGAAGGGAAACATCAATCGATTTCACCTTATTAATTGGGAAACAGCGAAGCGTCCCTTTGCTGAGGGCGGGCTTCAAATTCGTGACCCACAGCATGCAAATTTAGCCATGGGCTGTAAACTCCTGTGGCAGCTTATAACAGAGCCTTCGCACCCAGTCAGCCAACTCTTAAAACATAAGTATCTTAAAAATCAGTCGCTCTCCTTCTTCAATCCATCGCTTGCTCCTAGAGGAACGCAGGCTTGGAGGCTCTGCTGTAAAGGGCTTGAATTCTTCAGATCACAATTGTATAAAATTCCAGGGAACGGTAAAAACACTTTGCTGTGGAAAGAACGAGTCATGGGACACCCTCCACTTTCAACTAATAATGAAATTGTCGACTTAAGAGTCTGGTTAAGTTCAAGAGGAATCCGAAAAGTCGAGGACATCGTTGAGTGGGATATCAACGGCAATTGGCAGCGTTGGAGACTGCCCATCATTCCAGCGCATCTAAAAAAACAGCTGAATACTCTCACAGATGCCATTACTGATTTTACACCTGTGCACAAGGATGAAGATGACTCTTGGGGATGGGGGAAAACAGGAGTGTACTCAGTCAGGAAAGGATACTTACAGATGCAAGGCAAAAAGACCTCTCAGCACCCGGAAACAGTGTGGAAGCAGATCTGGGAATTCTTCAGCATTCCCAAGATTAATTTCTTTTTCTGGACCTTATTTCACAACAAAATCCTGACTGGTGATAACCTGTGCAAAAGAAACATAGCAGGACCTCACCGATATGTGTTCTGCAAAAATGCCTTGGAAACCTCAGTACACATGTTCATCGATTGTGAGTACGCTCAGAAGGCTTGGACTAGCTTCTTGACAGGTCTGAATGTGATCCCTCCTGCTCATTGTTCGATCACTGACATGTTTTCGTCTTGGAGAGCTCGATATCCCCTCAACATCACTGAAAAATCTCTCTGGCTCAAGGTGTGGACTGCAGCTCCAAAATATGTTTGCTGGAAGCTGTGGCTCGCCAGGAATGATATCGTATTCAATCAAAAAGAAACAACAGCAGAGAATGTTGCGGAACAGGCCAAGAATCTACTTTTAGAAACTTTACGACATTCCATTGTCAAAGAAGATAGCTCCCTCCGAAAGGAAGAAAGGGCATGGCTGGATGGCTTCTCCCCCATGCCGAGAACTTCAGCAATCACTCGTCCAAATCAAAAGGAAAAATGGCAGATTAGAGACACCTTGGATAGTTTCCAGAAGTGGTGGAAATCACAAGGTAAATGCACTATCTTCTTCGACGGAGCCTCGAAAGGCAACCCAGGCAGGTCTGGAGCAGGCGGGGTTATATACCTCCCGAATGGGAGAAAGGAGGACTTCAGCTGGGGTCTTGGGTTTAAAACCAACAATCAGGATGAAGTCCTCAGTCTTTTAAAAGCTTGTCAACTGGCCAGAAAAGGAAATGCAAGAGACATCTTAATTTTTGGAGACTCTGAATTGTTGATAAAATCCTTAATAAACAAAAAAGCGCCCAAGGATCCAGTACTAAACAAGCAGCTCAAAAGAGTGAGCAGACTTCTTCAGGAATTCTCCACAGCTCAAATCTTCCATATCCTCAGAGATTTAAACACAGAAGCAGACACATTGGCAAATACAGGATGCACACTAGAAACGAGCATGATCAGCATAAATGCAGGGGCACTGAATATGGCATCTATTCCCTAAATGAGCAAGGCATCCTTGCAAAAGCAGAGAAATGTAATGACAGAAACAGTGAATTGTAATGCTTGACCTGGCTTTGGCCATTCTTCTCCATCAATAAAAATACTCGTTACAGTTAAAAAAAAATAAAAAAATTTAAATGAGGAACTACCCAAATAGAGAAAGATGTGTGGGTCTTTCAATGCTTAACATCCACTTGACATATAATGTAGAGATATTCATCCTAACTTCCAGGTAATTCTTTTTTTAAAACTTAAAGCAAGATTTACATATCTAAAATTTGATTTTTTTAAAATGCATAATAAATTTAAAATAGTAATAAAAAATTATAATATTTCAAAGATCATTGGTATTGTGGCAGGGATAAAAATTATGCATTGTTTATGGTTTGCTACAATATTCTACATTATGTATACATTCAAAAGGAGCTACATTAAAGCATGAACACTACACACCTAACTCAAAAGTCAAGAAAGAAGAGAAAGAACAGATAATTGTAGAAAAGTTAATCAACAACTTTATTGTTCATCCTTACTGAGTATTTATACCATAGAAAGATAGTTGGAGTAATTAAACCAAATCCAGCTAATTACATTTATCCTTTATTACACATTTATTTATATATTCACTATTTTAGTATCATTATCTTAATGGATGATAATTTTACAAGGGTCTAAAGAGCCTTTCAACAAAACAAAATAGAGTGAACATGCCCAAATCCGTGAAGTGACAAATTTATTTACATGGTTCCGACTTACCTAACATATCACTTTAGTATTCTAATTAAAATTTTTGAGAAATGAATAGTTTTACAGGATAAAAGTCCAATTAGAAAATGACGTTGAGGAATCATCATTCATTGATCTGCATGTATTCTATGCAACTAAATATATATTTTTTTAAGTAGCTTCATTTTTGTTTTTTTCATATTTTAAATTTATAAGGTTTTAATCAATAGCAAAGACTATAGCTTCATTCATACACGTGATCTTAACAAATATTGTGAATCTGAAATACATACAACTAAATATTCTTTCTTTAAGAACTAGTAGGTTTTGAAAGTAGCTTCATTTTTGTTTTTTCATATTTATTTTAAATTTATAAGGTTATAATCAATAGCAAAGACTATAGCTTCATTCATACACGTGATCTTCACAACTATCGTGCACTCAAAATTGATTGAGTTTTGGTGCTACTATTACTATAATCAATATGATCCATGTACTTGAAGACGAGGATGAATCATGGAGTAAAGGAAGCGAGTATGGAAAGGTGTTAGAGACGCATGTTAGCAAATATTTTTTTTGATATTTTATTTATATAGTAAAAAATATGTACATTTAGTAAAACGTAAAGTAGGTGGTCTTATTTTGACCAGATTTGTTGACTAATATTTGACAAAAATACAAAATGAAGGCTAAGGACAACGTCCATAAACAAGAGGGCCAAAGACACCAAAATGCAGACAATACATAAAAAACACTAGATAGCATACTAGTCATTTGACATGATGGGAGCTGGGTTGTCTAGGGCATTTCCTAGAGGAGGCAAAGGACGGAAGTTGCACTGGACGTGCCCTTCAAAGTGCGTCAGCCAAGCCTCCAACTTTTCCACTTTTTCTGCAAGGTGGTTTTGGCCTCGCCAGACCACCACCACTCGCTCTCTGACCTGGCATTGAAAGTAGTGCATCCTAGCCAAGGTGGCCACCAACTCAGCAGGGTGAAATCCCGAAGTTGGGAAACACTTTTTGGCGAAGGGCTAGAATTTGGGTGAAATTTTTAATTTCTCGTCCGAGAAAATAGTCAACTCTATTTCTCGACCGAGAGTTTTTAAAATTCTCGTCCAAGAGATTTTTAATGTTTCGGCCGAGAGTTTGATTGGGCTTGAACAGAGTTAAAATTCTCTCAGACGAGAGTTAAGTATTTTCTTGTCCGAGATTTGTGTTGACATAAACTCTCGGGAAGACTCTCGGACGAGAGTTGAAAAAACTCTCGTCCGAGAGTTTTTTTAACTCTCGTCCGAGAGTTTTTTTAACTCTCGTCCAAGAGTTTTTTTTTAACTCTCATCCGAGAGTTTTATTCTTATAATAAAACCCCAAATTTCTTAACTCGCCCGCCATTCTGCACTGTCGTTTACATTTTCGCGTTGTCATTTTCGAGTTTTGTTGGACTGGAGCTGTCGCCGCCGAGCCATCATTATCATCTAGCCAGCCAGGTAAGCTTCTTCAGCTGACCATTGAATATTTCCTTTTTTAGAGATAAAAATGTGTTGCCTTACATATAAACCCCGTCCGGTGGAGTATTTTATATTTAGATTAGAGCATTTGGGGAGGCCGAGATCAATTATCTTTGGGTATCAAATCTATCCTTATCTTAGGATGAGAGCATCATTTATTTGCAGGCCAAACATCATCTTCAAGGTCTTAACCAAGAATTATAAAATGGGCTAAGCTTGATTGCATAGCTGGAGTAATAAGGTTAAATTCATCCTTTCTCATTTGAAGGTCGAGGTTCATTTCTTCATGGAGGTTTTAATTGCAGAGACCGAAACTATCCTTGGTAGACTGAGTTTTTTACTGTAGGAGACCAATTCTAGGAATTTCATCATTCAGGGGTCGAGTTCCAGATCCATTTGGGAGTGAGTTACTCAATCTATAAATAGGCCAAATCCACCTCTGTATTATTTTTGGAGTTGAGTTTCATCCACAAATTAGAGAAACTGAGGATTTCAGGCTTATCACTGTAGGGAGCATTATTATAATTGGAGATCAAATTGAATTCCTGAAGTTGTGCCAGGTTATCCAATCTCATTTAAATATTGTAATCCTCTCAAAGAAGCTAATACAATCATTATTTTCCTCTCATATTCACTGTACATGGCACCTTCACCCCATGAGTGGATTAATCGGTTTCACAACTTGCCTCTGTAATCATTAAGCATAATTTATTAACACCACATGCATCAGTAGCTCGATATAGATATAAACATGATAAAAAATGTGTTTCCTTGCATATAAACCCCATAGTCACAACATCATAATATAGCAGTTTCAAAACTGTTGAAAGGTCTTCTGAGCCAAAAAAGGAAAACCTTGTCCGGTGTGACCCTTTTGATGATTGCAATAAAAATTTAAACCTTAGAAGATATAGTGAATGGAGAATCTTTCGTGATTATCGATCATTATTAGTCTGAAATATTTGCAAGGGTCTTTCACATGGATCAGGGCGATCTTGTTTATCTGGCACAGGGTAAATGTAGGAGTCTTTTATATTTAGATTAGGGCCTCTCACTCACTATGGAAGGTTACTCAATGGATCTTTATATATCTCTACAATGAAATTTGATGACTCTGTTTTGAGGCTCGATGATTTTGGTTGAATGGATTTGTTTTGAGGCTTGATAACCAGCCCTTTTCGTGCAATACTTTGTCCACTTAATTGTATCAATACTTTGTCCACTTATTTATATCGAGTTTTCCATAGTTCATAGTACTAGGGCACACCAAGCAACCTCTAGCAAGCCTCCAAATTCACTATAATTAGGTCACTTAACATTATTGTTTAAACATATACAAGGGCAGACCATATCTTCTAGCGAATAATTGAAATAGAATATAATTACTTACCCTTGATGACATTAACTTTTGCTCATGAAAGCTTGGCCCTTTGCACACTTTTAATCTCTAAAGATTCAGCCTCGGTTAGGGCTTCTTGTAGCTAATGCTACAACTCCAATTCTAGCTTACAAACCAGTTGCAAACAAACCTTATCTTCAACGTTGTTTCACTAACAAATTTGGCCCATAGACATAGGTTTGTTCCAGCATTGAATGACCTTAGATCTTATCCAATTTAGGGCTCGACCCTCTGGCAACCAACTCAGAATATGCAGCCCTATTCCCAAGAAAAATTAGCCCTCGTGAATGCATAGAATCATCCACGAACTCAGCTTGTTGTCTGCCTTGATTTGGTGCTCCAAGACATGCCTTATAGCCCTCCAAATAGGTTACCATAGGGGCTCATCCTTACCTCCAAGACACAGAAAGTATGTAGCCTATTCACAGAGATTGTGTCGCGAAATATACCCAGAAATACTCCAAACAAGATTGGCTAGCCTCCTTCCTTACTTGGCCAATAAGATCATACAACATAGACACCAAAACTCTCCTTTTTCCACTTCGGCTAGGGCTCTCAATCCTGCGGCTACCTCAGAAGCCCTTTTTAACTTTTGTCTGATGCAATTAATATGATTTAAATGAGCTCCAAGGCCTTATATTTATCTAAATAGATGGAAGAATCAAGGGGTGCATTTTGGTGTCAATGTGACCCTTCATTTGTGAGGTTGACTTTGACGAAAAGCCTCTTTTAATTTTCCCTCGAGAATATTTAAATATATTCACCTTGATGATTGCTCACCCAAACAAATTTTATGCCACATTAAATGATAGGAGGAATACCAAGTCTATTTGAACACATTAATAATAATAATTTTCCTTTATCCAAATAAATTCTCTTTAGGTCAAGATGGTTTCTCCTTGGGGTAGTTCGGCTTCTCTTGGGGGAGTTCATCCCAAAGCTACTCCAAATTTCAACACTCCCTCTCAAAATTGATTGGGCTTAAAGAACATTTCCCAAAAATGGCTATCCAACACCCCGTTAAAAATAACAATATTTACCAAATCCTTCAAAACCTATAGTATGTGAAAGTATAATGGTTCAAGGTTTGGGATAAACATAAATCAAAATTGGGTGGTGGATCACCATGGCCCTTGGGCGTTAGGCCCCAATCATCTAGAAATTTTTTAGGGATAACAATAATTGGTTCTGATTCATGATTGGTAGGTCCAATAGGCTTATTGGCTCTTGGTATGGTGAGACCAATTTTTTGAAAACCACAACCAAAATCAACTAGTTAAGGGTTCTACCAAAACAAAACAAGAAAGTGGTCCATCTAGACTAGTTTTTGAACAAATTTACTAAAAAAAACATAAAGTATTAAAAAAATAATTAAAAAATACATATTCATGGACTTCAATGTAAATCCAAATAATTAGACACCAAATATGCAAAGTTTAGGTAGTGGGAATGCATGGAGTTTGTAGTGTGGTTGGGTTTTTTTCTGCCCAACTTCTTACCAACAACAACATGGTTAGAGGCATTATCAGTGATAACCTAAACAACATTCTCCACACCCAGCTTGAGGAAAATCACATTTCATAGCTAAAATAACAAGTTTGAATATTAATCCCAGTTAGATGCATTTATTGATATCAAAAACAAGGATCCTTGTAAAAAAGGAAATTAATCATGGTAAGAGACTTTCCATCATTCCATCCATTTGAGAAAAAATCACCCTTTTTTTCCCCATGATTTTTCAATCTCTATAAACTAGTCATTTATGGATTAAACATTTTTTTTTTTTAATCTATAAAAATGGCCTTTGAAGCTCTTCTTAACAACAACTATGAACTCTAAAGTAGATTGATAATAAGCTGAGTAGGAACTATTGAAGGGGATATATTCATCATACCACAATTTTGCAATGTACTCATAAGCATATTCCTTGTACTTATTCCAATGGTTTCAATGGTGGGCTGAGTGCAAATAGTAGTGGTGGAGGAAGGTGGAATAAAACCAACAATACTCTCTCATTTGTGGAATTGAAAGTGAAACTGTGGGATGATTTTCATGAATGGGAGAAACATGTCTAAAGTGTTCACTAACAGTTATAGAGTTAGAGGAGAAACCTTGAAAATTATGGCTACATTTCTATAGAATCTCTCTCCTTTTCTCTATCTTAGCTTGCATCTCTTTCTAGCTGACCTTTTTCTGATTTATATTTCTCAATAAGGGTTTTCATTTCCTTTATAATTTCTAGATCCTCCATAGTAAACCTCATCATGGTTTAATTTTCCCTCGAATACTGAGTGTTATTCCAGACTAAAAATCCTTACATTTGGTGGTGGGTCATCCTAGTCCTTTGGAGTTAGGCCCCAACCATCCATGCCAAGTTTAAGATTAATAAATATAGGATTTCATCCATTATTAGTAGGTTCAAGAGTATTTTTGACATTTGGTATGTTGATACCCTGTTTTGAAAATTAGAACCATAATCAACCAGGTGAGGGTCTAACTAAACTAGAATAAAAAACTAGGAGTTCCTGCTATGCTTAGATCAGGATGCTACATTATTTTCAACAGAAATTAATTCCTTATTCATAATTTTGCGTGATTTTTTTCTTTAATCTTCTTTTCTTACTCCTATTGAGATTGTCCCTTTAGGACTATCTTTCTTGTAATTTCCTCAACTTCCCTTTTTCCTTCTGCAAATGTTTGAGTCTTTTATCCTTCAACATTTTTTCCCTTGATTTGTATTTTTCCACCTAGTATAGAGACCACTAGTTGAATGAGGTAATTTTTCTTATCTATTTGTTACGTTGTCCATCTTATCGTCTTTTCCATATTCCACAGTTAAGATCTTATGAAGATATCCCTTCATTCTTTGATACCTCAATTTTGTATAAATATGGTCTAAGTGACATTTAACCTCATGCAAGGAATCTTGGTAACCCAACCAGCTTATAGATCTCCCTGCAAAAACAAAGTCATTTAAACAAAATTTGATTATAGAATGAAAGATACTTACTTGATAAGTGAAGATAAAGTCTTCAACATGATTTCTTCGATGGTGGAGAAAAGATGTGTTAGTGATTTCTCTTTGAATGATCTTCCTCAAGGGTAAGGATTAGATCTTTGTTGTAATGATGATAAAGCCTTATTTTCTGCACTCTTCTGTACCAGTCCTAGGAAAGCTCGGTTCCTAGTCTTTAGGTAATATCCTTCCTTGACCAACTATGAGATCTTGTATAGTGATGCTGTTCTTTTATCCACCTTATGATCATCTTCTATTTTCTGCACTACTTTTCACCAGGACATGACGTGGCAGATTGAACTCAAAAATTCCTTGATTGCAGCATGCTGCACTTTGACACCAAAACATGTTCATGTACAAGGTTATCATCAAGACCACAGTGATACATCACTGTACTGTGACCTCTATATAACACCAAAATGTAGTCCCTTGACCTTCCTATGATCTTCCATTTGATACTGATGATTACGGAGAATGACACCATACATTTAAATCGAGACATCATCTCCTAAAACATCGAAACACTGAACTGTGGCATCATCCGATTTGCATCTACTATAATTGGTACTTGAACTGAGCCACTATATCACTGTAAAATTATTATTGAGTAGCACTGTAAACTAGCACTGAACCACTATGTCCCTGAGATTTTCTTCGAACCTGTAATATGATCCTTTATCAACCTCTTGAAATTTTGACCTGAACCCAGAAGATAATCCGAAAATCTCAGAGGAAGATCTGAACTTGATTCACTGTAATTCAGTTTGAAAATCTCAAACCACGCTGAACTCTGTCCATGTCTTTTCTGCGCAGTCTAGTGGGCTATTTCTGTTGAGAATTTGTATCACTGAATTTCTATTGAACTTAAGTTTTGTGAAAGCACAAAACTTCTTCTCTCTGAATTTGATCCTCGATAGTAACTTTTCTCTAATTTCAAAATCCTCTTGCGTATAAGGTGATCATCTTTTGCCATAGCTCTGAAACCATGTTGAGAATTTGGAGGGGTTATAAATTCTCTTCTTGATAATTACTTGTGAGCTTGTTTGCTTATGTATTCTTCTTAATTAATCCTTCATCGAGTCAATTACCAAAGTGTACAGGACACAAATGATTTAAGCAGAAGTAATACTTTTATCATAGGAAGGTAAATCATAGATTTACCTTCCTTTCATTAGACTTCAGAATTCATCACAACCCTTGCGATATCTGCATTGTAACCTTGTAAGTATCCGCACTGTATTCTTCTCAAACTAGCTTCATAAATCCGCAGTCTATATCTTCAGTTTACACCTTCAATATATGCCTTCAGTTACTTCTATTTCAAGTGAATCCGCATCCATTTTAGCTGCTTTACCATCTCAGATAAATCCACAAACTCTATCTTGGTTGACCGAAAAACTTCCTCCTCAAATGAGCCGCAGAGAGGTTGTTTATATAGAAAATCTAATTGTCTTTTAGGCTGACCAGTCAGCACAATAGGGAGCCGACTTTATGGTTAATTATAGGCCGACATGAAGAATAGATATTTCAACGTGTATAAGATTATCTTTGTGTATCTTTTGGGAGTCACCTCTTCACGGTATTTTTCCAAGATCTTGGAGTATATTTTTTGACTAGATCCTTCATGATCATGAATCTTAAATAAATCTTATTATTTTGACTTCTTCTTTACATAAGAATATAATTACATAGTCAACATGAAGACCAACCTAGTTATACTTTTCAACATGCCATTGCGTTCACACATTCATATTATAACGCAAAAAACATAAAATGATAAGATCAATATCAATAAAAACATATGAGCAAGCATTTTTATCAATGAACATACGTGAAAATCTAGTTTAATCATCCATAGTTAGAGAGAAGCCATATTGAGCAGAGGAACGTTGGTTACGTCCTTATATGGCATGTAACCTCGGTCCCATAACTTGGTGAGTCACTGTAGCCTTGACCCGTGTCCATGTATGTTTTTGTAAACTTGGCTGGCGTTTGTATGCTAATGTCCATAGCTTGCTCCACCTCAACGCCACATAATTATAACCTTTGACCCTTGTCATCGTAACCTAAGCACGTGTTCCTATATGTCCTTGCATCCCTGTAACCTCAACCTTGTAACCTTGCGCTTTGACACAAACCATGTCCTCATAGAGACAATTTAACTTATTGCAAAGGAAAATAGGAGAGGTTTTAATTGGGATTGTAAATAAAATTTGGAAATTTTGAGGTTAATAACTAAAATTTTAGGATACAAGAAATAGATATAAAAAAGTATTAACATTAAATTTTTATATGAGATTTCTAAAAAAATTCCAAACATTGAAAAATGCTTACCATACTTTTTACACCATATAACTAATATTGTTGTTGGCTTCAAAATTTTGGAGCTATGGTACCTGTTATCCATTGGTTGATGACATATCTGTCAATTGATAATTTGTTTTCTAATTTGTTTATGAGGGGCAGAAATTTGATTTGATACTATAGCAAAAATGGCATCAAGCAAGCCCTACAGAGGCCCCTCCATGAGAGGAGGATTATCAGGTACATTGGTTGTTTAGTTATGTCATGTTTTCAAGTAGGTTATATTTATTGTTCGTTGTGAAAAATTGATTAATGTGAGATTTTTTTGTCCTGCACAGGTGGACGCACTCATATGACTCGTGCGGCCAGACAGGAAATCGAACAAGAGGAGCCCACAGACCTATTTCCATTCGCCCCCAATTTCATAGAGCCCATTCTGAGGATTATATTATACACGGTATAGGTACACATTAGATCAATTGCTAGTTAAAATGTTCAATTTTACGTTATATTCAATGTTGAACAGGTGATTTTTTTTTTCAAATGACATGTGTTTAATGTGAAAACATTATGCTCCATAGATGCAAATGTAGGAGTTGGGGTTGGCCCTATTGCTGGTGAGGGGCAAAGGAGAACAATGTCTCAGCCCGTGGCATCCATCCCACACTTGGATACTTCTCCTCCAGGTAAAATCTAAAGGAAAATTTGTTGTTTGATGTATGTTTAATGTGAAACTTATTGTGTGTCTCATGTACTTGTGTTATAAAACAATTTAATGTTTTATATAGTGGGTGTTAGAGACGTTCATTCCTCAGAAGGGAACCATCCTAGTATGAGTGAAGAGGAAGAGATAGTTTTTCCACTAGGTATTTTCAAATGACTAGACAAGTTTTTTAAATACAAATTGTGCTTATAAATTATTTAATTTTTAATATATGCAATAATTTAACATGTTACAGGTTGTGGTGGTCGCCCTCCTAGGGGTAGAGGTCATAGGGTTCATGATTTTGCTCGAAATTCGAGCTATGATCCCCTTTACACCCATCTCGGTGATATTCCTGAGTAGATGCCTTGGGAAGATACCATCTCCTTACTTATTGTTGATGGGATGAGGGAGCATTCCACGAGATTGCACAATGAATTGCGAAGTTGCAATATCTCTACCCCTAGTCGAAATTGTCTCCAAATTGTTTTGCACAGTTTGGAGAGTGTTAAGTCCCTATATTAATAGTGTAGCCCCTTATTATGTTAGTGTAGCCCCCCTTATTGTTATTATTGTACCCCTGTAACCCCCATATTGTTATTATTTTGCCCTTACATTATTATTGTTAGGTCGGCTAGGATTACATTGTGGCCCCACTAGGATTATATTGTGGCCCCATGGACTCCTATATATAGAAGGAGGTTTTGTTCATTTGTATCATCGAAGAATTGTTCATTTATGTAATGTATTGGAGGTTGCCCCCTCGAAGTGGCTCATTTCTAAGGCGTTGATATCTCTTTTCTTCTCTTTTTGGAGCTGGTTACACAACAGAGAGTTTGATAGAGACTTATCGTGGGGTTGGACCATCAACCCAAGTTTTTTTTTACATGATGCGTAGGAGGAGAGCTTCAGTGATTGGTATCCACTCCTATAATGAATTTAAAAGTAGTGTCACTAAAGAAATGGCCTTGTCACTATTTGACTTGCGGCCTGAAGACAAAAAATGTCTAAAGATTACAAGATTCAATGATCCCAATATTGCATCTTATATTTATGAGAAGTTCCTGTATGCATACGGGAAGTTCCCAAATAATGATGAGGTGCCGCAATATTTTGTTAGGATGTTGTTTTCTCAATTCTGAGAGCACATGGACCCTAACTATATAGATACTGGGTCCAAATTCTATGGATTTGGAAAAGGTCGTACATATGAACAACCTGATGCTATGCCAGATGTTGGGTTTAGGCCTCCAGCACCTCATTTAGCACCTCGACCACCTAGGGTAGTTACACTTCCAGAGGAGTTAGCCCTTATATCCAGTGTTGTGTCACAAATGAGGGAGAAGATACAAGAACATATCACAGCTGCTTTAGGAGGGGTGGAAGTCGGCTTCGGGACAAGCCAACCTTCATTTAGTGCAAGAGTTCGTTCATTTGTGAGTATTCCAGATGATGTGTTGAGGGAGATGGAGCGAGATGAGCTTATAGAGTATGCATCCTCATGTAGAGACCTCTATGAGCGATCCATTACACGACAAATGCATACCATGGGCGAGGTATGTACAAGCATATTTTGATCTATTTTAAAATACATATTTATAGGATGAGCTAGAGTGCATGTAACATGTTTTTTTGGTGTATATACATTTAGTAGATCCAAAAACTTACGCCAATATATTTATTTAACTTATGCAGTTTACAACATTCTTAGAACAACATTGCCTTGCCCCTGGTCCTCATTTTGTAGATCATAGACATGATCATGTACAGGTGCCACATTCATTTCTATCTATCTATATTTTTGTACGTCAAATTGAAATTGAATTTATGCCACATAATTTTATATGGTATGAGTATTAACATTATGAAATTTTCAGGTTAGCGCTACACATCAAGGGCTGCCTAAAGAGATTATTCCTTCTAGGTTCCAATCGTGACACAGGTTTCGATACTTTTCGTTAAGCATATTTATAATGTTTATTATATTTCTTTTCGCAAACTTTTCTATTAACTTTGGTTTCTACTTTTCAGCTACACCCCATATTGACATGATGTAGACTAAGCCTCAAGGAGATTGTGTAGGCTCTGGGTCAGAGAGTATACATTAAACCATGGTAACCTCTTACCATTTCTTCGTTGGTATCATTGCCACATTATAAACATGCTATCTAGTGAATTTATAGACAATTGAGAGGTTCCTTTATGTATCTACTGAATGCTAAAACCAATATTTAATTTTTAGTAAAAACTTTGAGCCATGGTCAATTCACTAGGTTATTGACAGTATAGGTGCTTCATTTGGCTTAGAGGAATATGAACATTTGTTTCCTTGACCATCTCAGACACTGTCACAATGTCAATATGTTGTACTTCCTACTCAAGTCCCTACAAAATAAGGAAGCCCATGCACAAAAAGAAAATGTACCAAGATATTTCATCTCTCACCATGGCCTTATCAGGTTACTCATGGTACAAGCTCTAAAAAAAGCAAGAAAATCATGGGAAGAAGTCATTGCAACTCCAATGGTTGCAACTTCACTAAATGAGCCCAATGTTGTGTGACTACACCCATTGCAATTGCGAAGGAGGAAGAATATATTGTCATGAATCCCTTGGCTACAAAGTACCTACTAATTCATATTAAGGTATAAGAGACAAATTCTATTACACCATAGAAGTATAGTGATATTGACGTTGAGATAATTAGTAGCAAACCAACCACCGAGAGAATGAGAGGGCATCAAAATAGGCCCCCCCATGTTCCAGGAAAGAAGAGGACATGATACATTCCTACCACCACCCAAACCCCTGCTACTCCGAAAAAACAAGTAAGGGCAGAGGAAATCCTAGAACACTGGGAAGACACTACCCCTACTGAAACATAAGAACTAGTAGATTCAGTGACCTAGGGTTGGAAGAATTTGTTCTGGTGGCCTTGCTACTCCATAATAACCAACAAGGAGTGCTCTACACTACATATTACTGCTTCAGAACTATTTGCCTGTAATATTGTGGATGTGATCTCTCAGGGGAAACTCTGTAGCTATGACAGTGGACTGCATTCCCCAACTATTTATAGGCCTATCACTTAGAGCCTTAGGTACATAACTACCAGATGGGTTGCATTACTAGCACTTGTGGTGGCTTAATAATGGTTATGGAAGACTATGGAATCAATATTCCTTAAAAGACAGAATTTCAAATCATGCTTCCCTTGTGACAAGTTTTCATCTATCCAATACAGACCTTTAACAACAATCATTTGGACAATATTATGTGCTCTCATGTGATGGAAAAATGGGAGTTTCAAGAAAATGGGGTAGTATGTGGTTTGACGGAGTTCACAACAATCCTCTTCAGGACAACTACACATATCTCGTGGCATATCATGTCCACTGTTGCATCAAAATTGATGACATTTTTCATTTGCAAGTACCTAGGTTCTATTGTAGCCCAGCAATGACAATATTCCATCCTGCAAACATTTTGGTTTCAAGGTTTTGTAGTTTTTCATGATGACTAAGCACAGAGGAAAGGACCATTGTATCCATGAGGTGGATGCATTAATTCACTAATTTCAACTGGCAACCTTATTTTGGCACATGCTACAGCAGGATAGGAAATTAGCTCTACTGAGCAGTAGTTTACAGTAGAATAAGCTCTTTTGAGCAACAGTCTTCAACTCTTAGATTCATAGGCTTTAATGTCTTGTGATATGGTTTGAAGGTTTATTCATAATGACAAAGTTGTGATCTCATTAAGGACTTAATCCTTCATGCCAATACTTAAACACTGTATGCTCAATCTGGGCACAAGTTTTCACAACAAGTTCTTAGTTTCATTGTCCATGGCATGAACAGTGGCAACCCATTCTATTACCATGCAACCCCTGGGAAGATTGATATTTAGTTCTCGGCTTTGTTCTCCGTCCCATCTATTAAATTTGAAGGACCAACTTGGTAGAGATGTCACAGTGTTGCAAACTGGGATCCTTGTGCTCCATTTGTAGTTCATTAATATGTAATAATATCTCCTTGTGAGCTTCATTATGGTCTAAGAAAATACTTGTTGGGGAGCGATTTCATGTTCTAATATAGCTCAATTATACATAGATATTAGTTTTGGCGACCTAAAGTATGCCCTGAATCAATCACCCACTCAACCATAGAGGCTAAGACCTCCTCAACAACTTGCTCATCATGTTGAACATGAAATTCAATATCAACATAGTTGATTTCCTGTTGTATAGGAGCAGGGGTTTGGAAATGATATCTCTGTGCTTCCTTATGAGCTTGAAGTGTGCCTTGAGCACTCCCTTCTACTTGAGAAGAGGACCCTCAACAGGATTTGGCTCTTTGTCGTGGCATTGGAGTTGCCAAGCAGGGGAGTAATCGAGTATGGGTATGCACGAAGGTGAAGACTTCAAATGGATATGGCCATGTCCAAAAGGAAGGAGCTTTAATGGTGTAAACACCAAGTAAGGTTGAGCATAAATGAATTTAATGTTGGAGAGGAGAAGGTGTAGGGTTGTGGGCACCACTGAAGAAGGTAGGAATAATACTATGGCTCATAGAGGCTTCCCAAAGTGCAAGGTGGACCCAAGTATCTGACTGTGTAAGCAAAAGCCTGTAACAACTATACAAAATCCTAATAACATATCTACTTGTATTTACTTACAATGGTTTTGTTAGTTTGAAATAAGTTGTTAACCCTTTATATTAGTTATTTCTTCAAGGAATATCACTTTCTATTATTCTCATGCTCATTAATATGTGAAGGGTTCTAAGCATACTTTTATATTTTTTAGGCTCATTAAAAAATCATGAAGAAAACACCTCGTACCAAGCATACCATTATCTCTCCGTTCACATCATTAAACAAAGACGAAGACACTCAAATCGAGTATCCTTTTTTTTGTGGGGGTTCATTAATGTAAACAAAAAATAGACTGTAAATCTTACTTTTATTCTCTTTTGTGTTTTATAAACCATGAAGGAGATAACCAAAACTAAAAAGGGAGGGGAGGGTAATTGCTTTGATCACTCTATCAATAAAAATGGCAATATCGATCACATCACCCTTAATGTTTCGCCTATTTGCATCAATACCTTACAATTGGGTTTTAGTTTTCATAGGAGTTGTACGATACATATAAGTCATTCTAGTCCTCCATATGGATACTCTTATAGTCACTATGTAGTGTACATCAATGTCTTTATCATTGTTGATTGATATCACGCAATGCTCATTAGTCAAT
Organism: Pinus albicaulis; assembly: GCA_034641835.2. Lineage (NCBI taxonomy): Eukaryota > Viridiplantae > Streptophyta > Pinopsida > Pinales > Pinaceae > Pinus > Pinus albicaulis. Next base: position 1,072,350,159 of record CM076582.1, on the reverse strand, counting down.
GTTTCCAACTCATGTTTGCGTGATGTCAAACATTGTTGAAGGAATGTTTAAACATAATTTGGTGATCTATAGTTGTTATTGACCTTTAATGTTGACCATCCCTATGTCAATTATACTTGGTTATTATACCAAGAGGTATTTGTCAACTAATTATAATTGGTGTTATTAAAGATCTTTCTCTTGGGAATGCAATTTGTGGTTGGATTGGGTGATAAAGTCTCCCCTACTGATATTGAAGAAGGCATGCGTGTCGGGTCAGTTATTAAAAAAACCCCCTTGCAAAACCAACCTTTTATGTTCACTTTGTCTTCTAGGGAGTTTGCTTCCTTTAGAGTTGAGTGTGATATTATCCATCAATTCTAAGTGTCGCTGACACGTGAGATATAACTTTACTTCTTAGTGAAGCATTACTATGTTTTCATAACTAATGTTTTATGTGGTATGCATTAATGTTAGGGTATGATTGTATTCCAGCATGTGGTGCATAATAGCTTAGTTGAGTTGAGATCATTGACCATGCTAGTTACTCTTCTAGGTTGCTAGCTCACTTTAATGTTCAAATCAAAACATGAGAACGTGGTCAAGAAGGATGATCTAAATTTTTTAAAATTTTGAAAGGTGATGATGTTTACAACTCTATGATGCACTGTCTGTAGGAACAACACAGTAGGCAAGTTTGAAATAGTAGAGAGATAGACTTTGAGAGGTAGTATCCTGTCTTATTTCTCTAGTTATTTTATTGTATCATTACTTAAAACATAAAAGAGATCAAATTTCAAATTCTTAGTTATTTTATTATATCATTACTTATTTCTTATGCATGACTTTTCTTATTTCAAATTTTAGTGCTTGTGTGCTATATGTAATGTATATTTATGTATGGCTTATAAAAGCACTGACGTATATGTGGTCGAATTGAGTTTAATTTTTTTTTTTGGGTGTAGACAAAAGCAAATTTTGCCAGAGTGTAAAATTTGCACCAGACCATTTACAGTTTTCAGGTGGAGACCAGGCCGTGATGCAAGGTACAAGAAAACAGAGGTTTTCCAAACATGCTGTAAACTCAATAACGTTTGTCAGGTGTGTCTGCTTGATCTTGAATATGGATTTCCAGTCCAAGTTCGAGATACAGCCTTGGCCATTAACTCCAATGAGGCTATTCCAAGGAGTGATGTTAATAGAGAGTATTTTGCCAAGGAACAGGATCGCAAGGTGCATTTTTCTACTCTTGTCAATATCTGAATTCTATTTTATGTATGAAAATCAATGGTAGATTCCAAGCGTAATGCTAGTCTCTAACTGCATTTTATTTAATTTTTTATCATAATATATATAACTTCATGTTTTATGTTGTTTTATAAAAGGATTCTGTGTACTTCTACCTGTAGTTTTTTGGCTCTCAGTTGTTATGATTATGTAATGACTCTCAAATAATAAATATACACCCATTTCTCCACCTTTTGCTGAATACATTGTCTTTAGAATCTAGCCAGCCTGACAGTCCTACAGAAATAGATAGATTTAGGAGCCATTTTAGGCATTGTACTTCTTTTTTCCAAGGAAAACCTTGTGGGAAACCCAAGGGAAGCTTCTTCACAATCATGGATGACATCCTTAATAAACCTGTCAGTGTAGACTAGTGTGCCTCACCCTAGAGGATTCAAAGCAGGCACCTACTAGCACTGAACTAGACAAATGCCCAGCAACATCAATGACAAAAGTTTGAGCTAACCCCTTGGGCTTTGGGAAGCATTTGTACATTTGTCTGGTATATAAGTACAATAATAGGTGGCATCTCCTCATTTGTCTTGGAATTGTTTTAGATTTTTGGAGTATAGATCTAAATATGGTACTTTTATTCACCGTAATGCATCTTTTGGGGAAACTCACATGGCATTTCCCCTCATCTTGGTACATAAGGTAAATTGGATTCTTCAGGGCTCAAGGCCGGATAACATCTCAACAAAATTCGGCTCATGAAGAGAAAAAATGTCACAAAGTGGGATTTGAACCTAGTCGGGGAAGGAAAAAACTTTTCTTATCAGCCGCTTGAGCTACAGTCAATTGATAATTTGTGTATTACTACATAGGTGGTCATTTATTTCTCTCAAAGGCAATTTATCAACTAACTGAAAATCAACTATTACTTTTTTTATGGTTTCAACAACAGTAAAAAAATGTAAAATGTAAAAAGGACACGTTACTGTCCTGTAGTGACCAGATAACATCCAGTATTTTTTCCAGTTGTGACACCAAAAAATAAAATGTAAAAAGGAAATTGTTGATTGTCACCTGAGGAAAAAAGGGAAAGAGGTAACAATTGTTGATCTCACTATAAAAGATCACCTTATTCTCATCCGACAAGGGATATATGGGTCCAAATTGGCCAATAACTGCAAGATTTTTTCATAATCAGAATAATCAGAATAAACAGTATTAAATAACCAAAGATCACATGTCAATTGTATGGATAATTTCACGTTCTGTTGCAATCTATGCTCATATTCTATATTCAGTACATTATTTATCTATACAAATTCTTTTATGTTATCTTATTTATTTTCGATACAAGCCTCCTACACTTCATCTAGCTTCCTCCAACATGCCTTTGCATCATCAAAGTACTAAAAAATTCTCTTTTATTGTACATTAACCTCATTAGGCCACAAATTATGACGAGAACCCTTTAGTATTCCTACATCATAGCCAAAAAAATGTAAATAAATGTGAGGAAAGAATATTTTTATAGGCTGGAGGGTAAAAAATGGGCCTTCAAATCTACATATTGATGTGACACATCATCACCCCCATACTAAATGTGTTGCTCATCCTCTAATGAATTTAATCAGTAATATGTAGTTCATGCATGGCCTTGGTGGCCTCTCTAACATCCTAATGAATATCAGATGGTGTGCCCTCCTATGGATAAAATATTTAAATTTCCTATATGGCTACCCACTCCCTTTGTTCCACTGTACTTGATCTCTTCTTTCTTGCAGTCCTCTACTCCATGGCATTCTTCAACCATTCAAGGGAGTGATATTTTGTTATTTGCAGATTGTGGGGCAGAGCATGCCACCTCCTTTGGAAAGCCTGCAAGCTTTTATGAAGCAAATGTGGAAATGAGTACTAATTTTTCCTTTTATCCTATATATTTGACCTCAATAAAACGTGTATGGGTTTCCTCATATTCATTTAATGAATTTTGGTTCAACATGAAACAAATATGTTAGATTAGGATCCTATCCATTTGATATTATTATGATTAATTTACTTTTGTATTAATATGATTAATTTACCTGTAATAGGTATACAAAATCCTAGATTATTTGGAAACCTACAAGAAAGACTATAAGCTTCCTTCTGTCCTTATTATTCTTTGTGGGTAAGGTCCGTGCTTTATTCCTTTTAATAGTATTTGTTTTGGTTACAGTTTCTAAAGTAGTAGTACCATGCAGGGATTGGAACAGAAGCAAACGGGGGCATGTTTACAAATTCCGGTGGTCTTAAGGTTTTGTTTCTTCCTATGATACTGCTCACCACTACACAGACAGTGATGTCGATGCTCATAAGGTTTGTACCATTTAGCTGTATGTTGGTCACAGGTTTTTAGGTTTTACAATCCTTTTCCTTTTGGTATTGATTCTTGAAAATGGAACAAAAGTGAAATTAACTTGTGGTGAACTGCAAATTTCTAATTAATGAGTTGTTGGTTTGCCAGTGGGTTAGCCATCGCAATCACCATGGTAATATCTGTGGAGTGGACTTTATTTGGCTTCTTAATCCCAACAATCTGAGTAAGCCTTTGAAGGCTAGCTGGAATGGTACATAATAATCTGCCAAAGGTTTGTCAATTCTCTTATAGTTTACATTTTTCATTAGATTCAGCTAAGGTGTCGAACATTGAAATATCATACCTGCTTCAAAGTAGCTTAGTCTGGGGGTCAACTGTTGAGCATTAGACCCAGGATTGGATTTTCCCAAGAAATATATGTGGCAATATTTGATGCATATCATGTTTGTGTTAATTGATTTTTATTTACCCAGAACAATGTTAAACAAATCAGTTTTTGTTATGTTTGATTAATCAGAATGTTTTTTTTTGTAAAAATGTTCAAGCATGTATCAGTCTCTGTCACATCTAATTGATATGATTATGTTTTGTTTCTTCATCCAGGTAGCGAGGTGCACGGAGATCATTAATCCAAAAACTGATGATTCCAAGTATGTCATAAATGTTAAACAAATTGCCAAGGTATGCCTATTTCTCCAGGTTGTGTTATGATCATACAGTAAAGTCATTATTCTCTTATAGGTGCCACAAGAATCAAAACTGCTACTTTACTCTTACACTAAAAGTATAGCTGCAATGATTAGTCTTTTTCTTGCAAAAAAACTTATGAATTCAAAACCCAATGTTTCCTGAAAGCCACATTGACTTGCATGTAGTCTTTACAAAGTTGTCTCTTTGGAATGTAGTTTGTGGTTGGACTGGGTGATAAAGTCTTCCCTACTGATATTGAAGAAGGCATGCGTGTCAGGTCAGTTAATAAAAAATCCCCCTTGCAAAACCATCCTTTTATGTTCATTTTGTCTTCTAGGGAGTTTTTTTCCTTTAGAGTTGAGTGTGATATTATCCATCAATTCTAAGTGTCCATGAAAAGTGAGATATCACATTACTTCTTAGTGAAGCATTACTATGTTTTCAACTCTAATGTTTTATGTTGTTTGCATTAATGTCATAATTTTTTTTTGAGATTTATTTAGGTCACACCTTGTGGGTTTTGTCTGGAATGTAATGATTGATGGTCTTCTTTCTTTATGTAGGGTTGATCGCAATAAGTATCAGATTCAGATCCCTTTGCTTCCTAAGATTGATCCCAGGGTGACAATGATGACTGTTGAAGAAAATCCAGATGCTACTTACAATGATGTTGGAGGTTGCAAAGAACAAATTGAATAGATGCGAAAGGTTTGTCAATTCTCTTATAAGTCAGCTTCTATTCACATTTCATATTTCCTCATTTGGCCAATAGTATCAACAGAGTATTATGTCAATAAATGGTCAATATAAAAATTCATTTATCATTACAGTTACAGGGATAACATTGGGTAATCTCATCCTAGACAAACTACTAATTTGTGCTTTTGGTTGCAGATTATTGTGAATCAAGGATGCATTAAGCATCTATGTGATATTCTAGTCTTTCCAGACCCAAGAATTGTAACTTTTTGTCTTGAAGGGCTAGAGAATATTTTGAAAGTTGGCGAAGCAGAGAAGGTTCTGGGCAAAACTGAAGGTGTAAATCTCTATGCACAATATATTGATGATGCTGAAGGACTTGAGAAGATTGAGAACCTGCAAAGTCATGAAAATAATGAAATTTATGAGAAGGCAGTAAAGATTCTTGAAATATTGGCTGGAAGATGATGAAGATGACCAAACAGTCAATTTTTACCTCTCATATTTAACATTTTAAGTGACCTATGATATGCAGCCGATGGAGGGAACACTTCATAATCGAGACAGTAAGAGAGATTTACATGGTCAAGTATTCTTGCGTGCATTGTGTATACTCTATGTCCACATGCTATCAAATATCTTTTAAGTTCAACATGATTACATTTGACCTTGCAAGCAAACTTACAATTGTTTACTATTTTTGTGGAAGCTCGAATGGAGTCTAGTTTCCCGAGTTGAAAGAAATTTCAAAATATGAGTGTTATGTTTTTCATCAAGAGAATAATTTCAAGTGATATTCTATCACTAATGAAATTTAATTTTGTAATATTTCTCCACCAAGATATATATAGATTCCAATCAATGATCTAATATTTCATAAGAGGCAAGTGATCTGTTCTGGAAAATGTTGGTTTAAATGTTTTGTTGCTTATCAATATCCTTGGTTGTTGATAATTTGCTTTAATTTTAATTTTAACTTTTACTTATTCTTGAGCATTAATTTATGTTTTGAAAGAGTTATTGAATTTTGCCAAGTATTTAGTAACAATTACAACATGTTGCAGAGTATTGACCCTTTCTGCTATCAACATGTATTTATGTGTCCCTTGCTATAGCTTAGGACAATGACAACATAAATTCAGACTTCTTAATTTCAGACAGTGTCATCAAAAAGCTTACCTTAGACTGTGGTGGAATACTTAAGATTGTGGTGAAATCCTTGCTCAAGCTGTGGTGGACTCCTAAGCTCAAATTGTGGAAGATTACAATGATTCCTGTGTAGTAACTACAACCATATTGGACTGTGTATAGATTTTCTGCTAATTTCCTTGTTGGACAGTCTCAACATACTGATACTACCTCTCAGAATGGTGGAGACCTTGATTGCTATAATTGACCTAAATGTGTATCATCATTCTTTGCTCAAACTTCCTTGCTGGACAGTCAAAACACAATAATACTACCTCTCAGAATGGTGAAGACCTTGGTTGCTGTAATTTCCTTGACTGTGCATCATCATTCTTGGGTCGGTTTTCATTGCTAGACAATCACAACACAATAATACTACCTCTCGAAACAGTGAAGACCTTGGTTGTTGTAATTACCTTGGCTGTGTATCATCACTCTTGGAACACAACAAATATTGTTGAAGTGTTGGAGTTGTCCAACATCAAGACCATTGTTAGAGACTTATTTTGGACAAGTGAGGCATTGGACAATGAACAATCAACGAAAGTTTTGGAAGCACCTATTAAGAAGTCTGTGGAGATATATCTTACTTGGGAAATGGTTATTGAAGACACCCTTGAAGAATCCTTGAAGGTTTATCTTAAGATTTATTCCTACAAATGAACCCCGAACATCAATTTTCGTAATGGTTGTTTAATCATATGAATGATAATGATCCTAGAGTCATTAATCATAATGATTGAATTCATTCTTATTCCTTTAGTGATTTTAAACCCTTTTCAAAGTTCATATGCCTCTATTTGTTATGATTCCAATTTTATGCTCCTAGCATTCCAATTTTATGCTCCATCAATAAAATATAAAATAATAAAGCTAATCCTTCTTCCAATTTTAAAAACTAGGAGTATTTTTTTGAAGCTATCAATATATGCTCTATAAACTAGTTTGAGTAAATTTTCTCCTTAAATTTGAAATATACCAAACCATTTCTCTTCATCTATATTGAAACGTTGATGAGAGTTGAGTTGTTTTCCTTTGGAAATAATAATTTCATCTAAAAAATTTTGGATTTATTGCTACAAGGGGTGGGATATCTATCTCTTAATATAACAATGTGAAATCCATTACTAGCGAAAATTTCTGACATACGAAATAATTCATAGCTAAACATAACTTTATGAATAGTTTTGATATTATTAGCAGAAAGAAAGAAGGGTAAAACTTTTTGAGATTTACATGATGATTGATGATTATCTTGAAAATCCATTATTATGAGTAGTAGCATGCTTGGTGTTAGATCCATAGGTTACGCTATTTTAAAATACAATATTGCATAGAAAAATTCATGACACTTGAAAAGGATCATAAACAAAATTCTTTTTAATTGGTTGTTGTTTATATTTGCTAAAAACCCATTTACAAATGGTAATTATGAAGGCAAAAATTGTTAATGTCACAATCAAGATTTGAGAAATCCATTGGAAGTGCAAGAACCTACACATAACTTAAAATTGTTATATGGAGGACCATGATCAACATAAAACAACCCACTAATGAAAATTTGGTTATATGGTGTGGTTATATCTCAATAAAAAAGAGTTTTAAGGATGACAATGACAAGTTGTACAACACATGGAAGAGAACACTTTCTAGTTTAATGCACCCATGCCCATGAGGTTGGATTATAATAATAATAGAGAAAAAATATTTAAACTATATTTGATACTTCCATGATGATTGATGAGGAAACCATTATTACAAGTAATAACATACATATTCATGTGTTAGATTTATATATTATACTATTTAGAAATACAATTATGAATAAGAAAATTCATGATACTTGAAAAGTGTCATAAAAATGTTTCCAAAAGAAATTAAAATAGCAACTTCCAAGTACAGGGAAATGGCTTGTAAAAAATAAGGTATAAGAATGTTTTCCATACAACATGTTGAAACTTTCAAAATATTGAGAAAACAAAATATAGATTACAAGGGGATGTGTACAATATATAAACGATTAAAGACAAAATTTTGGAGAAATTTAACTAAATCTCGATTACAAGATGTTGAATATTCCTTTGTAGGATTTATTCCATGTTGTGAACAATATTTCCCAAGCACATGTAAAATAGAAACATGTAAAATCAACATAGAAACATATGAAATTTGACATTTGTAGGATACTTTTTTGAAGCAATCAATATGCGAGCTATAAGCTAGTTTGAATAAATTTTCTCCTTAAATTTGAAATTTACCAAACCATTTCTCTTCATCTATATTGAAACATTGATGAGAGTTGAGTTGTTTTCCTTTGGAAATAATAATTTCATCTAAAAACTTTTGGATTTATTGCTACAAGGGGTGGGCGGAGGGCGTCACGCCTTGGTAGGGCACCCGATGAAACGAGTTCGGGTTGGGTCATTTCGTTTGAGGGTGCCCATATCAGGTTTGCTAAGTTGTGACCGCATGACTGCCTTGTGCATGTTCGTGTGGGACGTTTGCCATTTTCTCCCTTGTGCGTTCGTTCGGTCGAGCGAAGGGCGTCGCGCCTTGGGAGGGCACCCGATGAAACGAGTTCGGGTCGAGTCGTTTCGTTTGAGGGCACCCGTATTAGGTTTGCTAAGTTGTGACCGCACAGACCTACCTTACACACGTTCGTGTGGGTCATTTTCCATTTTCTCCCTTTTGCGTTCGTTCGGTCGGGCGGACGGCGTCGCACCTTGAGAGGGCGCCCGATGAAACGAGTTCGGGTCGGGTCGTTTCATTTGAGGGCATCCGTATTAGGTTTGCTAAGTTGTGACTGCACGAGTGCCTTGTGCACGTACGTGTGGGTCATTTACCATTTGCTCCCTTGTGCGTTCAGTCGGTCAGGCAGAGGGCGTGGCGCCTTGGGAGGGCACCCGATGAAACGAGTTTGGGTCGAGTCATTTTGTTTGAGGGTGCCCGTATCAGGTTTGCTAAGTTGTGACCGCACGGACCTGCCTTGTGCACGTTCATGTGGGTCATTTTCCATTTGCTCCCTTGTGCGTTCATTCGGTTGGGTAGAGGGCACGTCACGCCTTGGTAGGGCACCCGATGAAACGAGTTCGGGTTGGGTCATTTCGTTTGAGGGTGCCCATATCAGGTTTGCTAAGTTGTGACCGCATGACTGCCTTGTGCATGTTCGTGTGGGACGTTTGCCATTTTCTCCCTTGTGCGTTCGTTCGGTCGAGCGAAGGGCGTCGCGCCTTGGGAGGGCACCCGATGAAACGAGTTCGGGTCGAGTCGTTTCGTTTGAGGGCACCCGTATTAGGTTTGCTAAGTTGTGACCGCACAGACCTACCTTACACACGTTCGTGTGGGTCATTTTCCATTTTCTCCCTTTTGCGTTCGTTCGGTCGGGCGGACGGCGTCGCACCTTGAGAGGGCGCCCGATGAAACGAGTTCGGGTCGGGTCGTTTCATTTGAGGGCATCCGTATTAGGTTTGCTAAGTTGTGACTGCACGAGTGCCTTGTGCACGTACGTGTGGGTCATTTACCATTTGCTCCCTTGTGCGTTCAGTCGGTCAGGCAGAGGGCGTGGCGCCTTGGGAGGGCACCCGATGAAACGAGTTTGGGTCGAGTCATTTTGTTTGAGGGCGCCCGATGAAACGAGTTCGGGTCGAGTCATTTTGTTTGAGGGCGCCTGTATCAGGTTTGCTAAGTTGTGACCACATGGGTGCCTTGTGCACGTTCGTGCGGGCCGTTTTACATTTGCTCCCTTGTGCATTCATTCGGTCGGGCAGAGGCGCTTGGGCATGAAACAAGTTCGGGTCGGGTTGTTTCATTTGAGGGCACAGCATCGGGATTTTGCTAAGTTGTGACCACACGGGTGCCTTGTGCACGTTCGTGCGAGTCATTTCCCATTTTTTCCCTTGTGCGTTCGTTTGGTCGGGCGGAGGGCGTCGCGCCTTGGGAGGGTGCCCGATGAAACGAGTTCGGGTCGGGTCGTTTCATTTTAGGGCGCCTGTATAAGGTTTGCTAAGTTGTGACTACATGGGTGCCTTGTGCACGTTTGTGTGAGCCATTTCCCGTTTTTTCCCTTGTGCGTTCATTCGGTCGGGCGGAGGGCGTTGCGCCTTGGGAGGGCGCCCGATGAAACGAGTTCAGGTTGGGTCATTTCGTTTGAGGGCGCCCGTATAAGGTTTGCTAAATTGTGTCCGCACAGGTGCCTTGTGCACGTTCGTGCGAGCCGTTTCCCATTTTTTCCCTTGTGCGTTCGTTCAGTCAGGCAGAGGGCATTGCACCTTGGGAGGGTGCCCGATGAAACGAGTTCGGGTCGGGTCATTTTGTTTGAGGGCGCTCGTATAAGGTTTGCTAAGTTCTGACCGCACAGGTGCCTTGTGCACATTCGTGCGAGCCGTTTCCCGTTTTTTCCCTTGTGCGTTTGTTTGGTCGGGCGGAGGGCATCGCGCCTTGGGAGGGTGCCCGATGAAACGAGTTCGGGTCGGATCATTTCGTTTGAGGGCACCCATATAAGGTTTGCTAAGTTGTGTCCGTACATGTGCCTTGTGCACATTCGTGCGAGCCGTTTCCCGTTTTTTCCCTTGTGCGTTCGTTTGGTCGGGTGGAGGACGTCGCGCCTTGGGAGGGCGCCCGATGAAACGAGTTCGGGTCGGGTTGTTTCGGTTGAGGGCACCCGTATAAGGTTTTCTAAGTTGTGACGCACAAGTTCCTTGTTCACGTTCGTGCGTTTCATTTCATAGTTGCTCATATGCATTTTTTTTTTGGTTGGGCGGAGGCGTTGCGCCTTGGGAGGGTCTTGGAGTAAACAAGTTTGGGTCGAGGGCCGTTTCGTTTGAGGGCGCCGCATTATCGGTTTAACTAGTTGTGGCCGCACGAGTGCCTTGTGCACATTCGTGCGGGTCATTCTGCGTTTCTCCCTTATGTGTTCATTCGGTTGGGCGAGAGGGCATCGCGCTTTAGGGAGGCGCCGATGAAATGAGTTCGAATCGGGTCGTTTCGTTTGAGGAGCACCGTATCGGGTTTTGATAGTTATTTGCCACGGGTGCCTTGTGAATTATTATATATATACATTTAACTAAATATTCATTCATCACCATTATATCCATGAAAAAAAAGAGGCGAGTTAAGATCGTCTAGGAGTAAACATGATGGACACATTAAATCACCATTAAATTCCATTATTATATATATACATTTAACTAAATATTCATTCATCACCATCATATCCATGCAAAAAAAGGGGCGAGTTAAGATCATCTAGGAGTAAACATGATGGACACATTAAATCACCATAACTTAATTATCTCGAAAAGCACCCTAATCTAGTAGATCATAATATATTGTTCGTACTCAACACACATCTAACCATCCACATGTCCATTTATTTGAAAGCAATCCATAATATAGTCTTAAACTATATAAAGTCCAATGCATTGTAGCAATTATATGTTCTAACCCCTAGAATCAAAGTTCATCGTTCATCTTGAACAATGTGTTCCATTCATATGAAATGTGCTAGTGGAAAATTTTTCCAAAAATGGCATCATGATCATCTATCGATAACATCCATTGTCGTTGTTTTTTTTCTACTCTTCACTTGCTTCAACCGCAACCGAGTTGCTATGACCAAGTGACTATATTGGGCATAAATAACCCCTCCTGCTAGTAATCTTGAAAAATAATATGATCTTACATTTCTTTACTTCTTCAAAGAAATGTCCCATTAACACCATTGAACCGATTGGGTATGTATAATTTGATGAATCATTATACTCTTGTAGCAACGTGGATTTAGACATAATGCATCGTAATAAATAATAATGCACTTTTTCTTGATTATTTTCTCGGTGCAATCATAGCGAAGACATCACCTTCTCTCAACCATATCGTAAAAACGATCATAATCATTTTCAATCACAACCACTTCATTGTCCATTTCCTTATCGCTCACGTTTCCAAATGGGGGGCAATGGTGTCAATTCTTCGTGTTTCCATGGTTTAAAAAAATTTCTTAATTTGGTTTTCACCAAACTATCGATGGACTCGTCCGATCAATACATGCTAACAAAAGAAAGAGCATTTTCGTTTCTCAATGCAATGTATATTTTTCTATGTTATTACTCCTAATTGAGTGTAAACTTCTTGTTTGAGGGATTCCAAGGCAATTAAATGACAACGATCTATCAACATCACCCATTTCAATATTCCAAAAGTACCCGTTAAGAAAACACACACACATGTATGAGTCAAATTTTGAATAATATTTAATATTTTTTTTAATAACAAAATACACACATATATGTATACACACACACACACACACACACACACACACATATAGACATGTATAATATATTGTTAGTTAAATGTGTACGCTTACCCGTGCACATCTGCCCATCCTTGGGTTCGATACATGACTTAAATTGTCTTTGGCACCAATTAACAACATCTAAATAATTTGCAAGTCGTGAAGTCGAGTGATCTCAATTGATGCCTCCTAAGTGCACGTTTTACACATGCCCCGAAAGACCATCGTGCTCTCCTTTTCCATGCCCTATCTCAAATAAATTCCATGTATGTCTAATGTTGGTTCTCTTATGAAGACGAGACAACCAAAAGAACGATCTTGTTGATTTAAATTGACCAAAGACAACCATCCGACCATACCCAATGTTCTTTAAAAGTGACCCTTCGTTTCAGCAATTCATTATAAATAACATTAAAAAAATGCTAAACAAAACATGTATCATGTGTTCGATCATCACTAATTTAGAAATGGTACTCTTAATCACCTCACAATTATTTTCATCGCTATCAAAACCATCGATAGCAAGCTTTGCATGTCTATATAAACATGCACAAATATAGATACTTGGTTTGAATGATAATACTCACTTTGTATCTCCTTTTGTGGACTAAACATGTAATTCTCAACGAAATCAACCATCGATAATATTGTTCTTTTGGGAACACATCACGTGATTACTTGAACTCGTAAATCATGCCAACGTGATATATGAAAATGCTTAATATATTTGTATATTTGCACCCGAACTTCTCCATAAAATGTCACTAGAATCTCGTCGTCAAGTAAAGTGATATTTTTTGATGTTGTGCTTGAACTCGCAATAGGAGTGTAAGTAACATTTTCATATCGTCTCCAATTCAGGGACCGAGATTTGACAGATCCGGGGATCATTAGGATCAATGGGATACTTTCGTATCGTAGAGTGCCAAATGATAACATTTTGCACATTTTCTTCCAACACATTCTTTTTATAAACTAATTAATTATTCTCTCGTACACATAATATCTTCGATAAAAATTCACGAACACTTGAAGGAGGGGGGTCATTTCGACCAATATTTTATGCCAAAAATTTACAAATGTCTCATAAAATAATTGGAATTCTACATGGTATCAACAACAACATGTGTCTTGAATAAAGGATAGGCATGACATACCATGGTTTAATATTCACAAATGTGCTAAGGGAAACCTTCACATCAAGATACTCTCCATAAAGTCTTTGGAATAATTCTACTTGACTAACTCCGTGTTATATGTTTGGAATGAGATTCATAAACTCCCTTAGATATATGGCATCGCACATAATCCTTTTTCATTTGGCAACACACGACAATTCAAATCCCAAAACTCATTTACCCTATCCCTCACACCATCAAGAAGTCTATCATGATATGGACGCCCGCATACATTAGCCCAACATGCAAGTTCATCGTTCTCATCTAATTGAATTCTCAAATTTTGTATGCCTCCGTAAATTTTTTTCTGATGTTTTAAACAATTTTGAATTTGCCGACATCAACCGATCTCGATGAAGTTCGTTTCGCGACTACACCTGTTAAAAGTGCTCTATGAGCATTCTTTTTCAACGTGAGATTGCTTTTTTGGCTAGTGTGGCAAGCGTCGACGTCATATTTTTTGATACCATTTCATTTGGCTCGAAACCTCTTTTCTCACTTTTAATGCCCAATAATTCCACAAAGATTTTTGAGAGATTTGTGCTTTAAAAATCCACGTAACATCTCGAGCAACATTTGAGCTTGTGCTATGATAGACTTACCTTCAAAAATATGTTTCAATCCAAAAATTTACTTTATCTCGAACTCGTCCTTTCAACTATTGGTGGTCCCAATTTTTCAATTTTAGTTGGATCCATATTTTCTAGAAACTTGTAGTTAGTATACAACGTTCTTGGAACTTCCAATTAATTGGCATGAAATTCGAGGTGTGGTAGTATCTTCTTGTGATTTTGATGGTGTCCTTGCATAAAAAACAATATTAACTTGTAATTTGAAATTGACATATACATATTTTTAATTTTAAAACTATCTTGAACGACAATGTTGTTTAAAAAAAATACAAAATTCAAATTGAAGAAACTATTGACTCACTAGTGAGATCGATATCAATATTCTCTTGGACATTTGTGTTTTCAATATTCTCGTTGACAAGTTCCTCAACATTTCTCATTTCCTCGTCATTTTCATGCACCTCTACATCTATTTCACGATGCTCTACCTCCACATTTATGTCATGGCTTAATCTTTCCCTTTCCTCTCACCTTTTTTTTGTTAATCTCTCATTTTATCTCGTTGAATCGTTGTTTTTTCGATTGTGCCTCGATAGGCAATTCCTTTGGTTTTCCATGTTCACAAAATTGGAAACCTAAAAATCCAATTCTATTTGGACCAAATACCCCAAAAAAAACATAGAGATTTCGTAATAAGTACTTCATGCTTTTAATAAGAGATAAAATTAAAAATAAATAATTAAAATCATAAAAACATTTTGCAAAAAATATTCCATGTCTTCATAGAAACATTTTTGCAAAAATACTCCATGTCTTCATAAAGACATTTTGCAAAAATACTTCATACATCCATACACCCAAAAAAAACTTCAAAAAAATTTTTTGCAATCTTAAAAAAAACTTTCAAAAAAAAATTCGCACCCAAAAAAACTTAATGCCAAAAAGAATTTTGCACATACAAATTATTCGCACCTTGACTTTAAAAGAATTCGCACCTCACACCTGCGCAATTTTCAAACCCCTCGCAACTTCACAATTTTCGTTGGTTCGGTAATGGTGGTGATTAATCTTTCTGAACGAGAGTATTTATATACAACTCTCGCCCCGAAAGATTGCGCCAGCTTTGGATTAACATTTAGAGATTAAAACATTTCGTCCGAGAGTATAATAAACTCTCGAACGAGAGTTTATAAAACTCTCGTACGAGTTGGCCTTTGCTAAACTCTCGACCGAGAGTTGGCTTGGGTAAACTCTGCGGCACAAACTCTCGGCCGAGAGTTTAGTCGCGTGGTTAAATGTAACTGTGGTGGTTTAAACTCTTAGTCGAGGGTTTTAAATTTCTCGATCGAGAGTTTAATAAATATCTCGTCCAAGAAATTATCTCGTTGAGAGTTTCCTCGGTCAACGAAAAACCCGTAAAAATTATGCGCATGTGAATCTACAACTTTGGAGGGGCGAACACCTACAAATACAAAATGTTGTATTTCGAATCGAGTACCATTAGATTCATCTCTAATCTAGTTTCCAATGATGTAAGATTTGTGGAGTTTCATTAAAAATTTCAATTTGTTATTAATTTTATACTAAATTGTGTCACCGTGGAATTTAATTGTTTGGAAAATTGCACTAAATGAAAATTCAATAACTTTAAAAAATGGAAACACCAAAAAAATCTTGTAAAAGCCATATTGCAATTCTCTCCCCGCCTACTTCAAAAGGGTACTCTCGCTTTTCTTATTGACGATCACATTGAAAAGAAAATATAGGGCTCATAAAAATGTACCGAAACATCACAGCTTTTGTCTTCGTCTATTTCAAAAAATAATAAAAAAAATAGTGATTTAATCGAAAAATTACCGAAAAATAGTCATTGCACTAGTGCAATATATGTAGATTATGATGATATGGTTTATTTCCAAAAAATGAATAACATTCTAAAAAAAAGTTAGGATTCCAAAAAGTGACTATTTATGTTTATATGCAGTTAGTAAACAACAAATTTACCCCCTCTATATGTCAAATTTTTTTAATATGAGTATGGAGGTAAGACAATTTCTCTACAAATCTTGTTTTTATGTCAAAGCATAATTTGCATTAAAAATGAGTTTAGCGGATTTGAAGTTGAAAAAACATGGAAAATTACAATTTTCAACATCAAAAAAAGAGCAAAAAAGTGTTTCCCAACTTCACATTTTTCACCCATTTGCACAATAAGTGAAATTCATCAATGGATTTCATTTTCACCCATTTGCACAATAAGTGAAATTCATCAATGGATTTCATAGTTGAAATAGTTGAATCTATATTAACAATAATGTAGTTGAATTAGTTGAATCTATATTCACCAAAGAAATTATAAATATGAAAGTATATAAATTTATTTTTATGAGTAAGATTTGTATAACCTTAATCTCAACAAAATGTCAATTAAGACATAAGTATCTTATTACAATTTAGTGTGTTGATATGGATGGAAGCTAATTACTTAATGAAGATCATGTTGAATAATGAGGATGGACATTTGCTTTTGAGAAGTTCAAGCCATTAATAGTATAAGAAATGGTATTTAGTTTTTGTAATTTTATATATAATATCTCAGTATATTATTTTAATAAATTTTTAAGAGAAAATGTACTTCCTCATTATTTAACATGATGCTTTATGTTCATCGTCAACAAGATCCTCATTATTATGTAAAGAGCTTTCATCCAGGTCACCACATTAAATTATAATAAGATATTTAGATCATAATTGACATTTTGTCCATAAAATAAATTTATATATTTTCTTATTTATAATTTTTCTCATAAATATAAATTTAACTAATTCAACTACATTATTGTTATATAATATATCTTATCATTATAAAATAAAATCAATTCCACTTATTGTAAAATCTATTATTAATTAATAACTTCATTTTATATATATATATATATATATATATATAATTTTTAACAACAAAAAAAATTTAATATTTAAAATTATATTTTAATATATATTGAAGTGATGGCAAGTTACTCAAAATATAGAGCTTGACTATTAAATTGGTAATTAATCAAGTATCAAATTACTCAAAGTTGTCATCGCTGGCACACGAAAAAAAGCATCCCTCAACAGAGCATATACGGAAGAGCAATAAAAACCAACTATGTTGCTAGTGGCGGCAAGGCTCATTTTAATAAGGTAAACTTCCACCACTGAATCGCTGAAAACGTACTAGCACATCAAATAGCTCATTGAAACCGCAATTTCATCTGTTGAGAAGTTAACAACAGCCAAGCGATTTGTGTTTTCCAACAGTAATAATTCATTTCAGATACTAAATTTCATTTCAGATTTGTGTTTTCCAACATGTTTGAAATATATGATTGTTCTAGCTCTCCGGCTTCTTTTAGGACAAATTTACTTTAACGAGCGGTAGCGCAGGTGCCTCCATATGCGTGCGACAGCAGAAACCCAGCGACACCATAGTAGACGTTCTATAGTTATTCGACAGTGCCCGTGCCAGATTTAATATCGTTTCCGATTTTGTATATATGGCACATTCAAAAAAGTTAGACGATAAATCACATTATATGTATGAGAAAACAGACATAACAATAACGAGTTTCTTTTGCCAAAAATTTTGATTGGCCGAAATCCGCTAACCAGGGGCACCACTTTGCCGAATCTGGTTGACCGAAATCTTCCATCCAGGAGTTGCCGCTTGGTCAAATATGGCTTGCCGAGATCTGACCAACCCGGAGTAGCCACGTGGTTGAATCTCGTTGGCTAGAATCATTCCAACCAGAGAGGGCCACTTGGTTGATCTACTTGGCCTAAATACGGCCAACCAGGAGTCGCCATTTCGCTGAATCTTGTTAGTGGGAATCCTGCCAACCAGAGCTGCATATCTAGTGCACGGATGGACGACACGTGTCACATCCTTCGCTGTCCGATCTAGTGCACGAATGTGCCGCACATGTCGCAGCCTCCGCTGTCGATTCTGCTACACGGATGGGCGAAACGTGTCAATCTGCCCGCTGCCGGATCTGATGCACAGATAGACGACAAGTATCGCCTACTCAGCCGTCGGATCTGCCGAACAGATGGCCGCCATGTGTCGCCGCCTAGGCTGTCGGATTGTCCCGCCACGTGTCGTCTCCTCCACGTGTTGTATGCTCAGCAGTTCCATCTGTTACGCCACGTGTCGTATCCTCAGTGGTCGGATCTGGCCGGCAACGTGTCGTCTCCAGCGGTCTGATCTGGCCGGCCACGTGTCAGCTTCTCAACGGCCAGATTGGGCACCACGTTTCGGCTGCTCGACGGTCGGTTTGAGCACCACGTGTCGCCTGCTCAACGGTCGCATCTGGCGGTCAGCGTGTCTTCTTTAGCAGTCAGATTGGGTGCCACGTGTCGACTGCTCAACCGTCGAATCTGGCAGTAACTGGTTTAGCATCCTCCTTCAAAAGTTGAACACCGTCAATCATAGGGGGCCTGCGGATCGAACCTGTGACCCACTCTTTATCCACACGTCAACCTTTTTCTGGTGCTTTATCAGACGGCGTTCGCAAGTGGAAACTAGCAGACTTCGCATAGTCTCTATCCGCATTATTGGATTTGGCCCCGGAACGATGGCGCTGCATTCAAGCTTCTGAATAGTGGAAAAGCGGACTTCGAATAGCAAAATTAGCATTATCACTGAATATTATTATATCCAACTTAGTAAATTATTCTAGTATTATATTAATGATGCAATGAATATTATTATATACAATTTAATAATTTTTAGAATACTGTAATATTTATAAATTAAATTTAAAAAAATTTCTAAATTTAAATAGATAAAAAAATATTTATAAATTAAATAAATTTATTTAAAGATGTTTATAGTTAATTTTGTTTTTTAAATAAATTTAGATTTCTTTTTAGTATTTAATGAATCTAAAATTGAAATATTTGTTTTATTTTACTATAACATGTTTCCAAACATTTTAAGGGATTAACTCAAGTTTGGTTGTTGTTAATGTTGTTACCTATTTGATTAATTCTTAGTAATTATGTTTAGGTATTAGGTGTGTTTGGGAGAGGGATAGAATATTTGCAAACATTTTAATTACAAGTGGTGACCCCAATCAATAATCCCCAACATTTGATGGGGATTTAAGGGTCATTCTTTTTGTGCAAGTTACATTCACCTCATCATATTCTAGATGGATGAGTTTAATAAAAAAATTCATCCATAAATATGAATAAACATCTCGTTGAATTTAATTTAACTCATGTTGGAAGTTGCCCCCGCCACATTTAGCCATGGGTTTTCGACCCAAGTGCACAAATTGATCTAGCACTCTAATTGGCCCACTAGATTTCATCTACCATCCCCTCTAATTGGCCCATTGGATTTCATCCACCATCCGTGATTTCTCTAGCTACGCACTCACAAATTGTGTACTTGCCTTTCGTGCAATAATTAGCTAAAAAAACTTTGAATTTGAATGAGCATAGCTAAGAAAAACTTTGAATTTGAATGAGCATTGTTTCGCATGATGTAGATGCCATACCTAATGACTTACCAAGGAGAACCGACCCAAATTTGTTCCAAGCACTCTTGTTGTTTATATTATTGGTAACACCATGCACCATGCTTTATGCTTTAGGGTGCTCACAACCCCCTTACCCATTTAACTTGAGAAGCCCACAATGAGCCTCCTTTTAGGTCTTTCTTTATTAGGTTTTACCACAACACACTTTACCACAAATACCAATAAACCAAGAATACAATTTAACTAACAAGCACCTCAAACACTAATAAAATGTTTCTTGTACTTTCTCCATGAACTAGAGTTTATAAAACTAGAAAAAAAAGTTTCAAAGACAATACCACATACACACATTTTGATCACTTTGCACCCAAACACATTACAAACAATCTACATTTACACAAATTGACCTATCATAGTCTTGCCATTTATTTTTCTTATATCATTATAATAGAATACATACATAAAAATTCTGTGCCAAAAGCCACTAAATTTTGTATTTGTTATTGTTCCTTACATTGTCAATCCATCAATCCAAAGCCCCAAAAGCATTAACAACCAAATTGACCTATCATCCTCTTTGCTATTTATTGTTCTTTTATCGTTGTAATATAATACATAAATAAAAGACTCGTGCCAAAAGACATTTTTTTTTGTATTTGTTATTGTAACTTACTATTGTGAATCGTTCAATATTATTAATGATACATTGTCAATGCATGTATATATTATTGTTAATTTTTTTGACAATTTTTCATGAAGAAATCGTGAAGGGCCACTCATGAACTTCCCATGGGTGTGAAGTGATTGTCATGGTTGCTTAGTTGTTGCGCAACATTATCGTAATTGGAATTAACAATACCTAAAATGAGTCTCATGTCCTTCATTGTCACAATCGTTGGAACCTTGTTTCGCTTGAGGTTCATTGAAGGCTATGACTCGTGGGCTCAATCCGATCGTCGACTCCCTGTTCATGTAATAAATCCGGTAAATTACTCCACCGTTTAAAAAACCCATTTGAGAAAAAATCTTCGAGTTTGGAAAGATCTTCATCTCCCGACGCATTGGGAACTCCAACTCGATGAAATATCATTGAAGGTCCATGAATTTCCCCTCTCATAATAGTACCTCTCCAGATGCAATTCACTAAGAAAAACACTTATCCGCACCGACATTGGCAACAAGAACAAATGTTCGATCCACATTCGAAACATTATGTTCTATCTATAGACACAATTTGACACGATTATCTTAAAATCATTGTTGTGGTTGCTTTTCATGTTCAACCAATGTTGGAAGAACAAGTTGGAGCTATATTGGTTGAACATGGAGCAACCACAACAAATGATTTGAAGATAATTCGTGTCAAATTGTGTCTATAAATAGAATAGAACGCTTTGAATGTGGATCGAACAACCGCTAGTTTGCAGCCACAGTCGTTGCAGTAGAAGTGTTTTTTCTTAGTGAATTGCATCACAAAGGAGAGGTATTATTATGAGAGGAAGTTCTTGGACCTTCTACAATATTAATATTGGAGTTGGACTTCTCAATCTTTCTCCACAAATAAAAAAATCTTCCCAAACTCGAAGATGTCGATCAAATGGGTTTTTTTAAACAATGGAGTAATTTACCGAATTTATTATTATGTGAACGTGGTGAGAATCATATTGAGCCCACAAGACATAGTCATTCAATGAATGTCAAGCAAGACAAGGTTCCAATGACACCGACAAGTGAAGGACATGAACCCATTTCTGTATTGTTAACTCCAATTCAGTATAATGGTACGCAATACTGACAATCACTTCATGCACATGAGAAGTCTATGAAAGGGCCTCTAACTCCCAAAAACCCCAAAAGCATTAACAGCACCAAATCGACCTATCATCCTCTTGCCATTTATTTTTCTTGTATCATTATAATAGAATACAATACATAAAAGATTGTGCCAAAATCACTTTTTTTGACTTTTGTATTTGTTAGTGCAACTTACATTAGTCAATCGATCCATATTATTAATGATACATTGTCAATGCATGTATCAATTAATAATTTAATAAAACCCCAAAAGAATTAACAGCCAAATTGACCTATCTTCCTCTTGCCATTTATTTTTCTTATATCACTATAATACTTATTTTTCTTATATCATTATAATAGAATACATACATAAAAGATTGTGCCAAAATCACTTTTTTTTGAATTTTGTATTTGTTAGTGCAACTTACATTGTCAATCGATCCATATCCATATTATTAATATACATTATCAATGCATGTATCACTTAATAATTTAATAAAATATTTTTTTTGACATTTTTCATTGGCCATCATAACCTTGTTTAAACAGATAGAATTTAAACCTATAGAATTAATGAACAAGCCAATGGCATTATTGGCCTATTGGCATCATGATACAAGACCTGTCTGACTTGTGCATGATTACGTTAGTCTTACAAATATAGTGCTAGTCTTGTGCATGATTAGGCTTACAAATATTAGTGGCAATCTTGTTGACTTAATCCAAATCTCCTCACACCGAGAGGAAACCAAGTCTATCAATTCTGCACATGAAAAAAGTAAACCTTTCAAACTCTCTGCATGATTAGACTTACAAATATAGTGGCAATCCCTGTTGACTCGATCCAAATCTCCCTGAGAGGAGACCAAGTCTATCAATTCTGCACATGAAAAAAATAAAACCTTTCAGGCTCTTGGGAATACTTTTGACATGCTCTACTCACTTTAAAAATTATTATCCTTAAAATTAGTATCCAATTATAAAGATGATATTGATGAGATCACAATATCATTAGTTTAGCACTCTATTATATTGCCTTCCATGGATTGGTTTACTGAATGCAAAATCTCATTTTGATATTCCCAATCGTACAATTTTGTCATAAATGTAATAAAACTATTTTTATGAAATAAAGAAATTTGAAACATAAAACAATATTTAACTGCTGGACCTCTATCACTCACGATCATACAATTCTGTAATTCCCAACCACAGTATAAGATGAGAAATGGTTGGAAAATTACGTGAATGACAATTTTTAAAGCTTCTCGGACTTTATATTCGATGGACTTTTCAGATGGCAGTTGATCTAATCAACAAGCTATTCAATGCCAAAGATTCTCTACATCAATTGATAAGAATAACAATCACAAAAGAAAAACTGATGTAAATTCCCAAAGAATTACGAAAACTGAAAATTAACTACGTTATTTACAGGTATGAGCAAAAGCCTTCTACACTGGGGAGCTAAAAATCACATTAGGGCTTTTTTTGACATTTATTAATACCCAACAAATTACCACAACGGTGCAAAAGCAACTCCTAGGTGATGCTGAAAGCAAAATAAAGAAAGATGAAGAAAAAGAGAAGTGTAGATAAAGCATCTAACTAAAGCTGATCACTAGCTCTAACCAACTCCAAAAGATATATAACAATATCACAGGAATTGTTTGTATAATAAACTCCAACGGAATACGTGGGTGATGTGGATACAAGTTGAACCGTGGGATATAACAGAACTGTGGGACGTGAACCAACAAAAACTCCATCGTTTGGGTAATATCGTTGATTGTGGCATGGACCACGTAATACCATGGCCATATGCCACCAAATCTGAATGTTAGTCGAACTATTAACCTCCCCACAAAAAGAGTCAATCCTTTGACGTGGCCATAAACGTGAGTGATTGAAGAGTTTTTGTGGTAATAATTTTGCGTATTTTTTGTAAATTCGGATCATAAATTATATTATGACACGTTTCCTGAATCTATAACAAGATTTGTTCTAGAAATAATGAAAAATTAATATTAATATTAAGGAAGCTGAAAAATGATTTATTTATTTATTTTTATTAAAAAAAAACATATGTTAATTTATTATTTATATTTTATTGTTAAAAAAAGAAAATTCTTAATTTATTTATTTACTTATAACTAAATTGACATGCTTATTTATTTATGTACATCATATTTATCTTTAAACATGCATAAAATTGTTATATATATATATATATATATATATATATATACTCAAATTTCTATATGTCAAATTTTATGCCGAACTTTATTCGACTCCTTAACGTCGTCGAACTCGAACACGAACACGAACTCCGGTGACTTAGCGAAACGCCGTAACGACGGGAACAACATGAAATATAGGCGGGGACGAGTCCCCGTGCAACATATATATATATATATATATATATATATATATATATATATATATATATATATATATATATATATGTATAGTCGAACTTAATGTCGAACCTCATGTGGACCTCATCGTAAAATTTGAATTCAAATCGAACTTAATCATAGCCGAACTTGAATTCGAAACCCAAACCGCGTGAGATGGAGTATGTGCAAGCCAAAATTTTAGAAGTGTAGGCAAGTCAAAAAATTTTAGAAGTGCAAGTAGTTCCACAATTTAATGTTGTGGACCAAAATTTTGGATTGAAGTTGGATTTCAGATAGCAAACACTTGGAGACTTTTTTAGATATCATCTACTTGAAGGAAGCGTTGATTTCCAGGATTGAAGGAGGTATTTGTCTTGGTCAAAAGGGCCTTGGATTGTCTTATCTTACTTGAATCTACTAGTGGAAGAATTGGACTCGGGTTTTTCCATGGATAAAGGTTTTTCCCGATGAGTGCCTATAATCTTGTGTTCCTTGTTCTTGCAATCTTCATACAATCTAATTTGGTAATTGCCGATGAAAGATAGAATAACAAATAAGTAAAAGAAGCCAACATAAATCACAAGTAATTATCAAGAAAGGAGAAATCAAACCTTAATACCTACATGCATTGATTTCTCACCAATGTAGTATGGCAAAAGTTTTCTTCAAATATTTTTACAAACTAGTTTTTTGAATTGGATCACAGTGACAGACAATGTTTCTACCCATTATTGGCAATTTTGTATCGATCAAACAAGACTTTGTTAAAATTGGCAATTAGGGCCAAATTCCACTATTGGAGTACCATTTGATGGAGATGGATTATTGCACCGAATTCTTCTTTTTCGAGGGGACCAAAATCAACCAAAAGATCACCAAATTTAGCCAAGCAAAAAATGCTCTTTAATTATGCCCACACATGTGCAAATTGTCAAGGTAAGCCACATCTTCATGTAGGTTCATAGCTTCCAAGATACATGTCGTTTCACCCTCAATGATTTGTATAAATAAGAGAGAGACTTCCCAAACTCTATTTGGCACCTCACTCACTCACACATCCTTCTCTCCTCATCTGATTGGATTGTACAACTTATTGGGCATCCTCACACGTGTGACAGGACGAATTGCAAGAGGAATTACAAAGGCTGAAATTTCATAGAATATTGCAGGTTTGACCAATGTTGACCGTGTGGTGGTTTGACCTCCTTTGACCATGGTTTTTTGTACAAAAATTTTGTTGTTGGCAAGCTACATCTATTGGTTCAAGAACCGATGCATTTTGTTGACTTTGACCACAAACACTAATCGCAAGGTTGGACTAAGCGCATTTTGACCAAGTTTAACCATTGTTTTCATGACAGCTTTAATAACTTTGACCACTTCAAAAAGCTGATTTTGACTTCCTTCGTGAAGTATGAAGACATTTGAGCACATGATAAATTGGTTATTGGTGAAGGCAATTACCGAGAATGAATGGTAACTAACTTCAATCTGAATAATACTACTCCATCGATGAGTAATAACTACTCGAGCAATTAATCCCAAAAAGGGCATTCAATGCATTCCAAACCTTGGAAACACATACCAAGAATGTCTTGCCATTTTGAGGAAACGTCCCACAGCACAAGTGACCGAACATTACTTAACTCGTAGGGACATCCTCCTTATTTTTTCATAAAGTCCAACCCTAAGCAAAGTGTTCTCCTTTAAGGTCTGATTTTCATTCTCCATGCTGTATAATCTGAAACAAAATCTAATTTATTGACAAGTGAGTGGTTTAACGGTCAGATCTGTGTTCTGTTGACTGGCAACTTGTTGAAGAAATCTGACCTATAAACCATCCAGTCAGGAGAGAATCCAATCTGCTTCTTCTTTGTTTTGGGCATTCTATTCACTGGTTTGACAAACTGGTCTTCTATGAGTCCCTTTGTTGACAGTTCTTGGGTTTTATATTCTGGGTAAAAACTGTTCGTCCCTGTCTTAAACATCATTTCAATCTGGGTTCGCTGGGTTTTAATTTCGGTATCAGTAGGTGTTTCCGGAACAGGCCCCCTCCTTCCTACTAGATTGTCTAATAAAACTCGCTGAAGTGGAAAGGGCAGTATTTCGGTAACCGAGAATGAGACGGAACTTAAACGTGCAGTGGATACACCAGGCCTTCAGGACCTAAAACCAATCTGAATCGGACGTAAAGATATTCGGCGGGGGAACAACTATAAGACCACATTAATGGATCTATACGATTAATCGATTACAAGAACATGATTGTTCAATAAAGAAACCCTGGAACTGGTAGAGGGAATTAGAATTTCGGTCCTCCATAAAAAAAACAGAAAACGCTATCTCGGGTTTCAAACATTAACAGAATAAAGCTCCACACAATAGGGCATACCGATTTAAACTCCACACACTAGGGTTAGATTAATTCATTTCAGGCCCCACACAGCTTCAATAAGAAAACCTAACGATGCGGTTTCAGATTTGAGCAGAACGAAAAATAAAAATGAAAAAGAGAGAGTAAGATGAGTTGCTTTAACTCACCAATCGGCTCCAGCGCGCGAAAGCGTCTTGTTAGTACGGGGATCATGCAATGGATACAATAATGAATCCGGAGTTGGAACGCCTCCTTTCCGGCGAATGTGGCCATGTACTTATAACAAGCAATACGGGCCGCTTCCAGCGCCTCGTTTGTTACATTTTCTTTCTCCCAAATCACCAGGTGAACGCAGAAGGACACTCGTTCGCCGCTCTTTTTGTTGTGCTACGGATTTGAGGATCCGGAGCACCCCGAGAGTATACAGATTTCGGGTAGGGTTTGTTCTTGATCCGACGATAACATCTCGCTGGACCTGTAAAACAAAACCCACGAAATTGAATCAAAAAGCCTTGCAGTAAACATTCAGAAAGAAATCGCAATCAATCACTGAGAAATCGATTGAGAGTTTCAATTATATGTTTCACCATCCTTATAATTTACTACAGCGAGCCCGCACTTGTCGAGCGTCGAGGTGAATCGCTTGAAATGGCACTGACTCAACGAGGCCTTTCAATCTATAAAGCTTTCAAAATCCCTAATTTTGTTGAATAGACTAGACTAGATTATGCCACTTGGCTGCAATCCAACGGCCATTCTAAAGGCTAGTTTACTCGTTTCGTTTCTAAGCTCTGTTTCGTTTCCCCTCAATGGCCAGGAATTCGGAAATTGAGCTTTTACAAGAGCATTTAGTCTATGCAAAGCCAAAATCCAAATCATAAATTTGGAAATTGAGCTTTTTACAAGAGCATTTAGTCCTTTTTTTTCTGGCAAGAAAAATATCTTGATTTATATTAATGTACCAGAAACAAACGTTAATTACATTATAAAAAGCATTCTCGCATTTCAACAAGTTTAGACGTCCCTTGTTAGTTACTATTTAATACAATTTATCGCATTTAAATGCTTACAAAAACAAATGCATTCGTAAATATTCAGGTGTAGCCATATTCACTGTATATCACCACTCCCGCATAGACAAAAAGTAACTCCCATAAAAACCAAAACTAAAATGTGATACTAAATCGTATTGCATAATCGTACTGCGTTATAGCCCATACAAACCAAAAACTAAACAAACATTGTTGTATCCTATATAAAGTAAAAATAAACCCGAGAATAACTCAAGCATCCGTCTCAAACTTCTCGATAATGTCAACCGATAGCAGATCTTTCCATATATAGCCTTTAGCCCCTGTTTTGACAAATCATCACAACCGTGTTCTTTTCTCAAAAAATATGGTTGAAAGAAATTCCTGCAAAGTCAGATTTTAAATTTTCAATTCTATAAAGCCAATGTGATAGAGATCCGGGATTAATTTTTACTATCCAAAGCCAAAAATCCAAATCATTGAATTGTGAGTATGGTTACATTTACTGTATTAAAAAAATATTGTAATACTAAAATAAATTATTATATATTTACATAATAGTGTAGAAATATTATAATATTAAAATAAATTATTATATATTTATATTGTTATTAAAATATTAATTTTTAGAATGTTTGAATTTTATTTTTATTGTTAATATTGATATAAAGATAAAAGTCAAGATTTAATTTAATTTTGTCATTTTCATTTCATTTTTTAATAATAAATTTCTTATTATATATTTGAAAATTAAAAACCTAAATAAACTCATACATGTATATAAACACAAAGTTACATAATACAATGTAGTTTTCTTTTTCCTTTTTTATTGTCTTATAAATGAATTTACAATGCATACAACGTCCAACCCAAGGCACTAACTATAACAATTAAATAAAAAGAAACAACAACTATGTCATGTTGTTTTCCTCATGGAACACCCATCAATGCAAGTTTTAGTTAGGCTTATTAATACCGAAGGTGTTTTTTAAGTGAGTGGTACTTTTCGCCTTTCCTTGTTTGTCCATAGCCACTAAGAAGTCATTATTATTTTCCGTCCATTGCCTAGCTAAGAGGTTGCCATCTATTGTAGAATGTTGTGAGGAGATACTTCTGAAGCCATGATAACAAAGTCAAGTTGTACGCTAAAAAAGTTTCGTTGCAATGAATAGGTCACTAAACTCATTATTGAAATAAATTATTAAAAACAAAGGATCTATCTATTCGCATGGCCGTGAGCTCCGCCCCGACCAAAAAAACATAAAATAATCCATGCCAAAATCATTAACTCTTAGTCTAGAAAATAGGTCAATTCAATGTTTTGTACAAAGGTGTTAGGAGACATTCATTCCCTGCATGGGAACCTTCCTAGCATGAGCGAAGAGGAAGAGATAGTTTTTCCAACAGTATTTTTCAAAATGACCGTACAAGTTTTTAAATAATAAATTCTTGCTTATAAATTATTTAATTTAATATGTGCAATAATTTAACATGTTGCTGTGTGGTGGTGGTGGTCGCTCCCAGGGGGAGAGGTCGTAGGTTTATGAGTTTGCTCGTGTTCGCAGCTATGATCCCCCTTTACACCCATTTCGGGTGATATTCGCGTAACCTCAACATACCATCTCCTTACTTACCGTTGATGGGATGTGAGGGAGTATTTTCACGAGATTGCGCAATGAATTGCAAAGTTGCACCGCCCCTAGGTCAAAATTGTCTCCAAATTGTTTTGCACAATTTGGAGAGTTTCCGATAGAGACTTATCGTGGGTTTGGACCATCAAACCAAGTTTTTTTCGACATGATGCATAGAAGGAGAGCGTCAAAGTGATCGGGGTATCCACCTACAATGAAGTTAAAATTAGGGTCACTAAAATAAAATGGCTCTGTCACTATTTGAATTAAGTACCAAGACAAACGAAGATTACAAGATTCAATGATCCCAATATCGCACCTTATATTTATGAGAAGTTCCCCGTATACATATGGGAAGTTCCCAAATAATGATGAGGTGCCGCAATATTTTGCTAGGATGTTGTTTTCTCAATTCCGAGAACACATGGAACCTAACTATGTAGACACTGGGTTCAAATTTGCGGAGCCGGAAAGTTATTACACATATGAACGACCCGATGTTATGCGAGATGTTATTTAGGCTTCGAAAGACCTCATTTAGCACCTCAACCACCTAGGGTAGTTACACTTCCGCAGGAGTTAGCCCTTATATCCAAAGGTCATGGCCACAAATGAGAGGGAGAAGACAATACAAGAATATATCAGAGGCTACTTTAGGAGGGGTGAAGTTAGCTTAGGACAAGCCAACCTTCATCTAAAGGCAAAAGAGTTCGTTCACCAGGAATATTCCGTACAGACGTGCCGAGGGAGATGGAGCGAGATGAGCTTCGGAGTATGCATACTCATGTAGAGACCTTCTAAGAGTGACCCATTACACGACAAATGCATACCATGGTTTTAGGTATGTACAAGCATGTTTTGATCTAATTTAAAATACACATTTATAAGATGAGCCAGAGTATGTAACATGTTTTTTTGGTGTATATAATATTTAGCCTCCAAAAACTTACGCCAATATATTTATTAATCATAATGCATAAAATTTCTTAACAACATTGCCTTGCCCCTTCGGTCTCATCTCTATAGATCATGGACATGATCATGTGCTGTGTGCCACATTCATTTCTATCTATCTATATTTTTGCACATCAAATTGAAATTGAACATGTGACATAATTTATATGGTATGAGTATTGACATTATGGAATTTTTAGGTTAGTCGCCACACATCAAGGGTCGCCTAAAGAGATTATTCCTTCTCATGTTCCAAGCCATGGACACAGTATCGTATACTTTTCATTAAGTATATTTATAATGTTTATTATATTTTCGCAAACTTTATATTAACTTTTGCTTACTTCTTCGGTGCTACACCTATATTAAAATGATGCAAAATGAGCCTCAAGGGAGATCGTGTAGGTTTCGGGGCTTTAGAGTCTACATTAAAAACCATGTAACCTCTTACCGTCTTTTGTTGGTACTCATTGCCACATTATAAAATAAAATGTCCATGAATT
Source organism: Pinus albicaulis (assembly GCA_034641835.2). Lineage (NCBI taxonomy): Eukaryota > Viridiplantae > Streptophyta > Pinopsida > Pinales > Pinaceae > Pinus > Pinus albicaulis. Next base: position 1,072,319,746 of record CM076582.1, on the reverse strand, counting down.
TATGTATGCTGACAGGTTCCTTTATGTATCTAGTGAATGCTAAACAATATTTAATTTTCTAAGAAAACTTTGAGCCGTAGTCAATTCACCAGGTTACCGATAGTATAGGTGTTCATTTGGCTTAGAGAATATGAACATTTGTTTTCGATCATCTCAGACACTCGTCACAATGTCAATATGTTGTACTTCCTACTCAAGTCCCGGCAAAATAAGGAAGTCCACAAAAAGCAAACATACCAAGATACTTCATCTCTCACCATGGGCTTACTGTGTTACTCATAGTACAAGCTCTAAACAAAGCAAGAAAATTTGGAGTTAAGTCACCGTAACTCAATGGTTGCAACTTCATCAAAATGAGCTCAATGTTGTGTGAATCCACCCATTGTACTGCGAAGGAGGAAAATAATCGTCATGAATCTCTTGGCTACAAAGTACCTACTAATTCATATTAAGGAAGAAGAGACAAATATATTACACCATATAAGTATAGTGATATTGACGTTGAGATACGAGAAACCAACCACCGAGAGAATGGAGAGGGTATCAAAATAGTGGCCCCCGTGTTCTAGGAAAGAAGAGGACATGATACATTCCTACCACCACCCAAACCCCTCGCTACTCAAAAACAAGTGCGTTAAGAAATCCTAGAACACTAGAAGACACTACCCCTACCGAAACATAAGAACTAAGAGAGTCATGACTCCAGGGTTGGAAGAATTTCTGTCTAGTGGTCTGTTACCCATAATAACCAAGAAGGAGCAAGCCTACACTACACACACGTTCGAATCGTTTTCCGTAATAATGGATGTGATTCTTTGGGGAAACTCGTAACTATGACAATGGACTCCATTCCTAACTATTTATAGGCCTATTATCAGAGCCTTAGGTGCGTAATCGCTGGATGGGTTGCCAGTATTACTAGTACTTGTGGTGGCCTGAATAATGTATATGAAGACTATGGAATCAATATTCCTTAAAAGACAAAATTGCGCATCATGCTTTCCTCAGACAAGTTTTCATCTATCCAATACGCGTACCTTTAACAACAACTGCCTGACAATATTATGTGCTCTCATGTGATGGAAAAAAAATGGGAGTTTCAAGAAAAGGGCAGATGTGGTTCGACAGAGTTCACAACAATCCTCTTCAGGACAAATACACATATCTCATGGTAGATCAAGGTGTCCACTGTTGCATCAAAATTGATGATCTTTCCATTTTGTAAGAACCTGAAGTTCATTTATTCAACAATGATAATATTCCATCCTCGCAAAAATTTGGTTTCCGTTTTGTGAGTTTTGCCAGATGACCTCAGCATAGAGAAAGGACCATCGTATCCATGAGGTGGCTACATATTAATTCACTACACTTCAACCTGCATCCTTATTTTGGCACATGCTACAACAGGATAGAAAATGAATAAGCTCTACCGAGCAATAGTTTAAGAGAATGCTTCCTTGAGCAGTTAGCCTCAATTCTTAGATCCATAGGATTTAATGTTGTAAAGGTCGGGGTTTCAAGGTTTATTCACAATGACAAAGTTGTGATCTCATTAAGGACTTAATCCTTCATGTCAATACTTAAACACCGTATGCTCAACTGGGCACAAGTTTTCAACAAGTTCTTAGTTTCATTGTCCATGGCATGAACAAGCAAGTGCCTCATTCATTACCATGCAAACTCTAGAAGATTGATATTTAGTTCTCGTACTTTTGTTCTCTCATTCCATCTATTAAATTTGAAGGGCCAACTTCATAGAGATGTTCATACGTTGCAACCGGGATCCGTGCTCCATTTGTAGTTCATCAACTGCAATAATACTCTCCATGAGCTTCTGCCTATTGCTCTAGTTGCAATATTGTTGTAGAGATTTCATGTTGGTAGGCAGCTCGACTATACATAGATATTAGTTTTGGTGCCCTAAAGTATGGCCTCGAATCAATCACCCACTCAACCATGTAGGCAAAGAACTCCTCAACAACTTGCTCATCATGTTGAACACGAAATTCAACATCAACATAGGCTTATTTCCTATTGTAGGATCGGGGGTCAGAATGATGCGATTTCATTTTTCCTTAGTAGCTGGAGGTGCTCCCTGAAAGACTCCTTCTACTTGAGAAGAGGACCCTATTAGGATTTGGCTCTTTGTCATGGTGCATCGAGTTGTCGTGCTGGTGGGAGTAATCAAGTATGGATATGCACAAAGACTAGAGACCTAGTAGGGGAGTAACGAGCATAGCTGTTGTCAAGTCATTCATTCAATATTTCATATTTCCTCATTTGTCAAATAGTATCAACAGAGTATTATGTCAACAAATTATGTCACAATATAAAATCATTTATTTGGGTCAGCCACAGGATAACATTGCAATCTCATCCTGTACAAACTACTAATTTGTGCTTTTGCTGTCGATATATTTGGTGAACCGATGATGTGCTTTAAGCCTTCATGTGATCTTTCATTCTCTCCACCGCAAGAATTGCAAATCGTTTTCTCTCAAGGCTAGAGAACATTTTTGAAAGTTGAAGCAAAGAAGTTTCGGGCAATAATCACTTACAGAGGTGTAAATCTCATCGCACAACATATTGATGATGCCGAAGGATCAGGAAGATTGAGGTCTCAAAGTCATGACAATAATGAATTTATGAGAGGCCAAGAATATTCTCGAAACTTATTACCGGAAGATGATGAAGATGACCAAACAACAATTCTTACCTCGATATTTAACATTTTTAAGGACTCAAGATATGTCACAAATATGGAGGGAACACTTCATAATCGAGACACGAAGAGATTTGATAGTCGAAGTATTTCACAGCATTGTGTATACTCTATGTCCACATGCTATCAAATATCTTTAAGTTCAACATATACTCTTTATTTGACCTTGCAAACAAACTTACAATTATTTACTATTTTTGGAAGCTCATGGAGTCTAGTTTTCCTAGTTGAAAGAAATTTTAAAATATGAGTAAGTGTCTACTATCAAGAGAATAATTTCAAGTGATATTCTATCACTAATGAAATTTAATTTTGTAATATTTCTCCACCAAGCTATATATAGATTCCAATCAATGATCTAATATTTCATAAGAGGCAAGTGATATGTCTGAAAATGTTGGTTTAAATTTTTTTGCTTATCAATATCCTTGGTTGCTGAAAATTTGCTTTAAATTTAATTTAACTTTTAATTTTCTTACATTAATTTATGTTTTGAAACAAATATTGAATTTTATCAAGTATTTAGTAACAATCATAGCATGTTGTGAGTATTGGCCCTTTCTGCTTATCAACATGTATTTATGTGTCCCTTGGTTATAGCTTAGAATGACACACAAATTCACTTCTTAATTTCGTAGAGTGTCATCAAAAGCTTACCTTGGGATCGTGGTGTAATCCTTGAGATTGTAGAACTCACTAAGTCATGGTGGACTCCTAAACTCAATTTGTGGGTAGAAGATTACAATGATTCCTATGTAGAACTACAACCGTATTGATCATGGTATAGATTTTCTCGCTCATTTTCGTCGGGACAATCTCAACTCAGTTGATACCGCTCCCTTTAACCTGTGAGACCTCATTTGTTGTAATTTACCTAAATGTGTATCATCATTCTTTTCATTTACTCTCACACGATGGGGCTTCACAACACAATAATATTACCTCTTGTAATCAAAGACCTTTAAGGTCAGACTTCTCTACCCACCATCATTCTTGGGTCGTATTTCCTCGATGTCACTGGGCTAAATACAACAATAGTACCTCTCGCAATGTGCTGAAGACCTCGTTTGCCGTAATTACTCTCGACCGTGTATCATCACTCTTGGAAAACGACAAATATTGTTGAAGTGGAGTTTGAACATCAAGACCATCGTTGGAGATCATTTTGGAACAAGTGAGGCATCGGACAATGAACAATCAACCAAAGTTTTGGAAGCACCTATTAAGAATTCTCAGGAGATATCTTACTTTGGGAAAGGGTTATTGAAGACACCCTCAAGAACTTCTAAGGTTATCTTATGATTGATGCCTACAAATGAACTCCGAACATCAATTTTCGTAATGGTTGTTTAAGAATCATGAATGATAATGATCCCGCAGTCATTAATCACAATGATCAATTCATTCTACCTCAGTAATTTTAAACCCTTTTCAAAGTGCATATGTGCCTCTATTTGTTATGATTCCAATTTTAAGCTCCTAGCATTCCAATTTTATGCTCCACCAACAAAATATAAAATAACAAATCTAATCCTTCTTCCAATTTTAAAACTAGGAGTATTTTTTTGAAGCTATCAATATATGCTCTAGAAACTAGTTTCAGGATAAATTTTCCTTAAATTTGAAATATACTCAACCATTTCTTCATATATATTGAAATATTGATGAGAGTTGAGTTTTTTTTCCTGGAAATAATAATTACCCAAAAATTTTGGATTTATCACAAGGGGTGGGATATCTATCTCTAATATAAAAGTGTGAAATCATTACTAGCAAAAATTTCTAACATACGAAATAATTCATAGCTAAACACACCTTTATGAATAGTTTTGACATTATTAACAAAAAAGAAAGAAGGTAAAACTTTTGATATTTATGTGATGATTTATGATTATCTTGAAAATCCATTATTATGAGTAGTAGCATGCTTGGTGTTAGATCCATAGGTTACGCTATTTTAAAATACAATATTCATAATAGAAAAATCATGACACTTAAAGAACATAACCAAAATTTTTTAATTGGTTGTTGTTTATATTTGCTAAAAACCCATTTACAAATGGTAATTATGAAGGCAAAATTGTTATGGTCACAATCAAGATTTGAGAAATCCATCGAAGCGCAAGAACCTACACATAACTTAAATTGTTATATGGATAACGGCGATCAACATGTTAACCAATGCAAATTTGGTTATATGGTGTGGTTATATCACAATTAAAAGAGTTTTGGCGGATGACAATGACAAGTTGTACAACACATAAGAGAAACACTTTCTAGTTTAATGCACCCATGCCCGCGAGGTTGGATTATAATAATAATAGAGAAAAAAATATTTAAACCATATTTGACACTTCATGCATGATCATGAGAGGAACCATTATTACAAGTAATAATGTTACAATATTCATGTGTTAGATTTATATACCACTATTTAGAAATACAATTACAGTTCAAGAAAATTCATGATACCTGAAAAGAGTCATAAAAATGTTTCAAAAGAAATTAAATAGCAACTTCAAGTAAAGGGAAATGGTTTGTATAAAAAATATGTATGAATGTTTTCCATACAACATGTCGAAACTTTCAAAATATTGAGAAACGAACATAGATTACATACAGACAAAGGTTTGGCAAACGATTAAAGACAAAATTTTGGAGAAATTTAACTAAATCTCGATTACAAGATGTTAATATTCCTTTGTAGGATCTATTCCATGTCATGGAACAATACGGCCACATGTAAAACAGAAACATGTCAAATGTGACATAAAAACATTTGACATTCGATATTTGTAGATACTTCTTTGAAGCTATCAATATGCGTAAAGCTATAAGTCAGTATGAATAAAGTTTCTCCTTAAATTTGAAATTTACCAAAACCATTTTCTTCATCTATATCAAAACATTGAGTGAGAGTTGAGTTGTTTTCTTTCGAAACAATAATTTCATCTAAAACTTTTTGGACGTATTGCCACAAGGGGTGGAGTGAGGTGTCACTGAAGGTGCTCGAAGAAACGAGTTCGGTGTTTCGGTCATGGAGCTTGAGTGGGCGCCACTGTGCTCAGCGTGCTTTCCAGGACCGCGCTGGTGCCTCAGGCATCGTTCGTGTCGTTTGTCGTTTGCCTTCGTGCATTCGTTTCTGGCCGGCGCAGGGCATCGCGCCTTTCGAAGGGCACCCAATGAAACAGTCGGGCTTAGCCGTTTTGTTAGAGGGTGCCTGTCATCAGCTGCCGTGCCTATGTTCTCAGGCACGTTTTGTGGGCTATCGGTAGTTTTCTCCCTCAGGCATTCATTCTGGCTTGCAGGGCGGCCGCCTGGAGGGCGCCCGCTAGTTCCGTTCGGTCGGTTGTTTCTTGCTGAGGCGCCCCGTATCAAGTTTGTTGTTGCACCACACGAATGCCTTCGTGCGCGCCTGGCGGCCGTCGTTTTTTACCTCGCGCGCGGTCGTCTGCTTCCCACGAAGTGAGGGCGTCGTGCCTTTGGGAGGGAGTTCGGCGAAACGAGTTCGTGCCCGTCGTTTCATTTGAGGGCATTTGTATCAAATCTGCTGTTGTGACCGCACGGTGCCTCGTGCACGTTCATGTGGACGTTTTTCGTTTTCTCCTCGTGCTCATTCGACCACGGAGGGCGGCCGCGTCGCCAGAGGGCGCCCACGAAACGATGCTCCTGCCCGGTCATTTCGTTAGAGGCGCCCCACATCAGCTCTGTAAGTCAGACCGCACAGGTGCCTTGTGCATGTTTATGTCGGCCATTTTTCGTTTGCTCCCCGTGTGTTCGTTCTGCTTGCCAGTGAGGTATGCCGCATTCCTGGGAGGGCGCCCGATGAAACGATTTCAAGTCCGGCCAGCCACCAGGGTGCCCGTTCAGCCTATACATCTACACGGGTGCCTTGTGCATGTTCTCGTGTGGCGCTTGTCATTTTCTCCTCACAGGCGTCTGCCTTCGCTCCTGGGCGTAGGGCATCGCGCGCCCTCGAGGGCGCCCGATGAAACGAGTTCAAAGTTAGGGTCGTTTCGCTTGAGGGTGCCCGTATCGTACTTTTCTAAGTTGTGACCGCACGGTGCCCCGTGCACGCGCCCGTGCGGGCCGCTTGCCGTTTTCTCCCCTTTTTCGTTCGTTCGGGCCCGTGAGGGGCGTCGCACCGAGGGCGCCTGGCGAAACGGTGCTCCTGCTCGAGTCGTCGTTTGAGGCACGATCGGTGCCTACTTTCTGCCAGGACCGCACCCGTGCCTAGTGCACGCCCGCGTGGGCCGCCGTTTTCCATTTGATCCTCGTGCGTTCGTTCGCCTGTAAGGTGAGGGTGTCGTACCGGGAGGGTGACCCGATGAAACGAGTTCGGCCCGGGGTCATTTCATTTGAGGGCGTCGTACCGCATTTTTCTAAGTTGGGGACAAGACGGCGCCTTATGCACGTTCATGTGGGTCATTTGTTGTTTTCTCCCTGGGCAGGCGTTTTTTCGTTCGGGGCCAGGGGCGTCCCACTCGGGGAGGGTGCCCGGCGAAACGCAGTTCGGTGTCGTTGTTTTGCCTGGGAGGGCGCTCGGGGACGTGCTCGTTGTCAGGACCGAAGACGGAGCGTTCCCAGGCACGTTCGCGTGTGTCATTTTTCGTTTGCTCCCTTGCATTCGTTCGGACGACGGAGGGTTGCCGCGTCACGGAGGGCGCCTGGCTGAACAGCTTGGTTCTGCCCGGTCGTTTGCCTTCGAGGGTCACTATCGTTTTCCAAGTTTTGATCAAAGACGCAAGGTTTCTCAGGTACTGCCAGCGGTCCGTTTGCTGCTTGATCCCTGTGTATCTGCTTGTTCCCATGGCGATGCCGCCATGCTCGAGGGCGCCTGATGAAATTAATTTGGGTCGTGGTCATTTTGACCGAGGCTGCCTGATTGTGCCTTCTGTTGTTTGACCCGGTGACGAGCCGCGCACGTTCGGGGGTCGTCGGTCGCTCCTCAGGCGCTCGCTAGTTGGGCAGAGGGTGATCACGTTCAGAGGGTGCGCCCAAGGAACAGCGAGGCCCAGGGTCGTTTGTTCGAGGGTGCCCATTTGTGCCTGATAAGTCGCACCCACAGGCCAGGCAATATCTGCTAACCATTTTCCATTTTTTCCTCGTGCCTGCTCGGCCCGTGGAGGGCATCGCGCTTTGTAAGTCTGCTGAAACGACCCGAGTTGGGTCGTTTCTGGCTTGAGGGCACCCGTATCGTGCCCATAAGTTGTGACCGTACGGGTGCCTCAGGTCGCTCGCGGTGGGTCGTTTTCCCCCATTTTCTCCTCGTGCGTTCATTCCTGGACGGTGGAGGGCGTCGCAAGTTGGGAAGGCGCCCAATGAAACGAGCGGCCCGGCCGTTTTCGCTAAGGCACCCGTATCGTGTTTTTCGTTGTGACCGCACGGTACTCGGGGCATTATTATGTTTGCACATTTAACCAAATATTCATTCATCACCATTATATCCTATGTAAAAAGGGGCGAGTTAAGATCATTCAGAGTAACATGATGGGACACACAATTAAATCACCATTAAGTCCATTATTAGATATATACATTTAAATAAATATTCATTCATCACCATCATATTGATGCAAAAAAAGGTGCGAGTTAAGATCATCTAAGAGTAAACATGATGGACACATTAAATCACCATAGCTTAATTATATAGAAAAGCACCCTAATCCAGTAGATCATAATATATTGTTCGTACCAACACACATCTAACCATACACATGTCCATTTATTTGAAAGAAATCCACAATATATTCTTAAACTATATAAAGTCCAATGCATTGTAGCAATTATATGTTCTAACCCTAGAATCAAAGTTCATTGTTCATCTTGAAAAATGTGTTCCACTCATACGAAATGTGATAGTGGCAAATTTTCCAGAATGGTATCATGATCATCTATCGATAACCTCCATTGTCGTTGTTTTCTTCTACTCTTGACTTGCTTCAACTGCGATCGAGTTGCTATGACCAAGTGAATATATTGGGCATAAATAACCTCTGGCTAGTAATCTTGAAAAATAATATGCTCTTTGCATTTCTTTACTTCTTCAATGAAATGTCCCATTAACACCATTGAACCGATTGGGTATGTATAATTTGATGGATCATTATAGTCTTGCAGCAACGTGGATTTAGACATAGTGCATCGTAATAAATAATAATGCACTCTTTCTTGATTATTTTCTAGTGCAATGACAGCAAAGACATCGCCTTCTCTAACCATATCAGAAACACGATCACAATCATTGTCAATCACAACCACTTCATTGTCCATTTCCTTGTCAGTCACGTTTCCAAATGGGGGCAATGGTGTCAATTCTTCGTGTTTCCATAGTTTAACAAATTTTTTAATTTTGTTTTCACAGTCATTGATGGACTCTGTCTGATAAATACATGCAGAACAAAAGCAAGAGCACTTTTTTTTCTCAATTAAATGTATATTTGTCATGTTATTACTCCTAATTGAGTGTAAACTTCTTGTTTGAGGGATTCAAAGGCAATTAAATGGCAACTATTTATCAACATCACCCATTGCAATATTCCAAAAGTACCTGCTTGAGAAAAACACACACACATGTCTGAGTCAAGTTTTGAACAATATTTAATATTTTTTTGATAACAAAATACACACATATATGTATATACATATATATCTGGACATGTATAATATATTTTTAGTTAAATGTGTATGCCTACCTATGCACATCATCAATCCTTGGGTTTGATACATGACTTAAATTGTCTCTGCACAAATTAACAACATTTAAAGAATTTGCAAGTTGGGAAGCTGAGTGATTCAATTGATGCCTCCTAAGTGCACATTTTATGCATGCCCCAGAACCATCGTGCTCTCCTTTTACATGCCTTGTCTTAAAGAAATTCCATGTATGTGGAATTTTGGTTCTCTTATGAAGACGAGACAACCAAAATAACGATTTTTCTGATTTAAATTGACCAGCACAACCATCTGACCATACCCAATGTTCTTTAAAAGTGACCCTTCGTTTGAACAATTCGTTATAAATAACATTAAAACAATGTTGAACAAAACATGTATCATGTGTTCGATCATAATTGATGTAGAAATGGTACTCCTTAATCACCTCATGATTATTTTTATCACTATCAAAACCATCGATAGCAAGCTCTGCATGTCTATACAAAATATGCACAAATATAGATACTTGGTCTGAATGATAATAATCACTTTGTATCTCGTTTTGTGGACTAAACGTGTAATTCTCAGTGAAATCAACCACTAATAATATTTTTCCTTTTGGGAAAACATCATGTGATTGCTTGAACTGTAAATCCTGCCATCGTGCTATATGATAATTTTTAATATATTTTTATATTTGCACCCTAAACTTCTCCATAAAAGATGTCACTGAAATCTCGTCATCAAGTAAAGTGATCTCTTTTGATGTTGTGCTTGAATCTGCAACAGGAGTGTAAGTAACATTTTCATACCGCTTCCAATTCAGACTGAGATTTGACAGTCTGGGATCATTAGGATCAATGGGATACTTTTCATCGTAGAGTGCCAAATGAGAACATTCTGCGCATTTTCTTTCACCAACACATTCTTTTTTATAAAATAATTCATTATTCTCTCGTGCACATAATATCTTTGATAAAAATTCACGAACACTTGAAGGAGGGGGGTCATTTGACCAATATTTTATGCCAAAATTTACAAATGTCTCATAAAATAATTGGAATTCTACATGGTATCGAGAACAACATGTGTCTCAAACAGTGATAGGCTTGACATACCATGGTTTAATCTTCACAAATGTGCTAAGGTAAATCTTCACATCAGTATTACTTTCCATAAATTTCTGGAATAATTCTACTTGACTAACCTTTGTTATATGTTTGGAATGAGATTCATAAACTCCCTTAGATATACGATGTCGCACATAATCGTTTTCATTTGGCGACACATGAGAATTCAAATCACAAAACTCTTTTACCCTATCCCTCACACCATCAGGAAGTCTATCATGATATAAACGCCTGCAGATATTAGCCCAACATGCAAGTTCATCATTCTCATCTAATTGAATTCTAAATTTTGTATGCGTCCATAAACTTTTTCTTGATGTTTTAAACAATTTTGAAGTTGCTGACATCAACCAACTTGATGAAGTTCGTTTCGCGACTACACCTGTTAAAAGTGCTCTACGAGCATTATTTTCAACTTGAGATGACTTTTTGGCTAGTGTGGCAAGCGCCGACATCACATTTTTTGATACCATTTCATTTTCTAAAACCTCTTTCTCAATTTTAATGCCCAATAATTCCATGACATTTTTGAGAGATTTGTGCTTCAAAAATCCATGTAACATCTGAGCTTGTGCTATGATAGACTTACCTTCAAAAGTATGTTTCAATCCAAAATTTTAATTTATCTCGAAGTGTCCTTTCAGCCATTGGTGGTCCCAATTCTTCAATTTTAGTGGGATCCATATTTTCTAGAAACTTGTAGTTGTATACAACGTTCTTGGAACTTCCAATTAATTGCAGTGAAATTCGAGGTGTGGTAGTATCTTCTTGTGGTTTTGATGTTGCCCCTACATAAATAACAATATTAAATTCTAATTTGAAATTGAAATATAAATATTTTTAATTTTAAAACTATCTTGAACTACAATGTTTAAAAAAAAAAAATACAAAATTCAAATTGAAGTTCAACTATTGACTCACTAGTGAGATCGATATCAATATTCTCTTAGACATTTGTGTTTTCAATATTCTCGTTGACAAGTTCCTCAACATTTCTCATTTCCTCGTCATTGTCATGCACCTCTACATCTATTTCACGATGCTCTACCTCCACATTTATTTCATGGCTTAATCTTTCCCTTTCCTCTCGCCTTTTTTTTTGTAATCTCTCATTTTATTCACACTGTGTTGTTTTTCAGAACAGTTTTGATAGGCAATTTTTTTGGTTTTTCAAGTGTCACAAATAAACTCATAAATTCAATTAATAATTAAACACCAAAAAACACAAAACCTTAATAAGTATACTTCATGCTTAACAGATAAATTAAATAACACTAAATCATAAAATATTTTATAAAGTATTCATATGTCTTCATAGAACATTTTCTCAAAATATCGTTGTACCGTAATATTAAAATACTTCATGCATCCATACACCCAAAAAAACTTCAAGAAAAAATTTGCACCCAGAAAAACTTTCAAAAAAAAATTCGCACCCAAAAAGACTTTATTTTTTTTTTTGCCAAAAAGAATTTTGCACATAGAAATTATTCGCACCTTGACAGAAAAAAAATTCGGACCCTCGCACTTTCGCAATTTTTAGACCCTCACAACTTCACAATTTTCGCTGGTTCATAATGGTGTGTGGAATTAATCTTTCAAACGAGAGTATTTATATACAACTCTCGCCCGAAAGATTGCGTCAGCTTTGGATTAACATTTAGAGATTAAAAAATTCTCGTCCGAGAGTATAATAAACTCTTGGACGAGAGTTTATAAAACTCTCAGATGAGTTGGCCTTGGCTAAACTCTTAGCCGAGAGTTGGCTTGGGTAAACTCTCGGGCAAAAACTCTCGGCCGAGAGTTTAGCTGCGCGGTTAAATGTAACCTGTGGTTTAAACTTTCGGTCGAGAGTTTAATAAATATCTCGTCCAAGAAATTATCTCGGCCGAAAGTTTCTGGTCAACGAAAAACCCAGAAAATTATGCAGTTTTCAGGAACCTGCAACTTTGGAGGGGCGGAACACTTACAAATACAAAATGTTATATTTCAAACCATGTACCATTAGATTCATCTTTGAATCTAGTTTCCAATGATGTAAGATTTGTGGACTTTGATTAAAAATTTCAATTTGTTATTAATTTTATACTAAACTGTCACTGTGGAATTTCATTGTTTGAAAAATTGCACTGAATGAAAATTCAATAACTTTAAAATGGAAACACAAAAAAATTCAAAAAAACCATATTGCAATTCCTCTCCCTGCCTACTTCAAAAGGGTACTCTCAGTTTTCTTATTGACGATCACATTGAAAAGAAAATCTAGGGCTCATAAAATGTACTGAAACATCACAGTTTTTGTCTTCGTCCATTTCAAAAAATAATAAAAAATAGTGATTTAATCTTAAAATTACCGAAAAATAGTCAGTGCACTAGTGCAATATATGTAGATTATGATGATATGGTTTATTTCCAAACAATAAATAATCTTCCCTAAAAAAAGTTAGGGTTCAAAAAGTGACTATTTATGTTTGCCTGAAAATTCAAGTATATGCAGTTAGTAAACAACAAATTTACCCCTCTATATGTCAATATTTTTTTTTTTAATTCGAGTATGGAGGTAAGACAATTCTCTACAAATCTTTGCTTTTATGTCAAAACACACCCAATTAAAAATGAGTTTAGCGGATTTTGAAGTTGAAAAACATGTAAAATTACACCAATATAAAAAAAAGCAAAAGCAGCTTCCCAACTTCACATTTTCACCATTTGCATAATACAAATTAATGATTTCATTTTCACCTATTTGCACATGAAGTAGTTCATCAATGGATTGTGTTGAAATAGTTGAATCTATATTAATAATAATGTAGTTGAATTAGTTGAATTATTGAATGGGCACCACCGAAGGAGGTAGGGATAATACTATGGCTCATAGAGGCTTCCCAAAGTGCAAGGTGGACCCAAGTATCTAACTGTGTAAGAAAAATCCTGTAGCAGCTATACAAAATCCTAATAACATATATACTTGTATTTACTTACAATGGTTTTGTTAGTTTGAAATAAGTTGTTACCCTTTATATTAGTTATTTCTTCAAGTAATCTCACTTTCTATTATTCTCATGCTCAGTAATATGTGAAGGGTTCTAAGCATACTTTTATATTTTTTAGGCTCATTAAAAACTCATGAAGAAAACACCTCGTACCAAGCATACCATTATCTCTCCGTTCACATCATTAAACAAAAATAAAAAATCGTAAATTCAGTATTTTTATTTTCTTCAAAGTTTTATAAACCATGAATTAGATACCCAAAACTAAAAAGGGAGGGGAGTTTAATTTCTTTGATCACTCTATGAATAAAAATGGCAATATCGATCACATCACCCTTAATGTTTCGCCTATTTGCATCAATACCTTACAATTGGGTTTTAGTTTTCGTAGGAGTTGTAAGATACATATAAGTCATTCTAGCCCTCCATATGGATACTCTTATAGTCACTATGTAGTGTACATCAATGTCTTTATCATTGTTGATTGATATCACACGGTGCTCATTAGTCAATGTTTCCAACTCATGTTTGCATGATGTCAAACATTGTTGAAGGAATGTTTAAACTTCATTTGGTGATCTATAGTTTTTATTGACCTTTTATGTTGACCATCCCTATGTCAATTATACTTGGTTATTATACCAAGAGGTATTTGTAAAGTAATTATAATTGGTTTTATTAAAGATATTTCTCTTGGGAATGCAGTTTGTGGTTGGATTGGGTGATAAAGTCTCCCCTACTGATATTGAAGAAGGCATGTGTGTCGGGTCAGCTATTAAAAAACCCCCCTTGCAAAACCATCATTTTATGTTCACTTTGTCTTCTAGGGAGTTTGTTTCCTTTAGAGTTGAGTGTGATATTATCCATCAATTCTAAGTGTCGCTGACATGTGAGATATCACTTTACTTCTTAGTGAAGCATTACTATGTTTTCATAACTAATGTTTTATGTGGTATGCAATAATTTCATGGTATGATTGTATTCCAGCATGTGGTGCACAATATCTTAGTTGAGTTGAGATCATTGACCATGCTAGTTACTCTTCTAGGTCGTTAGCTCACTAAAAATGTTCAAAACAAAACATGAGAACGTGGTCAAGAAGGATGATCTAAATTTTTTAAAATTTTGGAAGGCGCTGATGTTTACAACTCTATGATGTAATGTCTGTAGGAACAACACAGTAGGCAAGTTTGAAATAGTAGAGAGATAGACTTTGAGAGGTAGTATCCTGTCTTCTTTCTCTAGTTATTTTATTGTATCATTACTTAAAACATAAAAGAGATCAAATTTTAAATTTCTTAGTTATTTTATTGTATCATTACTTATTTCTTATGCATGAATTTTCTTATTTCAAATTTTAGCGCTAGTGTACTATATGTAATGTATATTTATATATGGCTTATAAAAGCACTAACATATGTGGTCGAATTGAGTTTAAATGATTTTTTTTTGGGTGTAGACAAAAGCAAATTTTGACAAAGAGTGTAAAATTTGCACCAGACCATTTACAGTTTTCAGGTGGAGACCAGGTCGTGATGCAAGGTACAAGAAAACAGAGGTTTTCCAAACATGCTGTAAACTCAAAAACGTTTGTCAGGTGTGTCTGCTTGATCTTGAATATGGATTTCCAGTCCAATTTTGAGATACAACCTTGGCCATTAACTCCAATGAGGCTATTCCAAGGAGTGATGTTAATAGAGAGTATTTTGTTGAGAAACGGGATCACAAGGTGCATTTTTCTACTCTTGTCAATCTTTGAATTATATTTTATGTATGAAAATCAATGGTAGATTCCAAGTGTAATGCTAGTCTCTAACTACATTTTATTTATTTTTTTATAATAATATATATAACTTCATGTTTTATGTTGTTTTATAGAAGGTTCTTTGTACTTATACCTGTAGGTTTTTGGCTCTCAGTTGTTATGATTATGTAATGATTCTCAAATAATAAATATACACCCATTTCTCCACCTTTTGCTGAATACATTGTATTTAGAATCTAGCCAACCTGACAGTCCCACAGAAATAGATAGATTTAGGAGCCATTTTAGGCATTGTACTTCTTTTTTCCAAGGAAAACCTTGTGGGAAACCCAATGGAAGCTTCTTCACAATCATGGATGACATCCCTAATAAACCTGTCAGTGTAGACTAGTGTGCCTCACCCTAGAGGATTCAAAGCGGGCAACCGCTGGCACTGAACTAGACAAATGACCAACAACATCAATGACAAAAGTTTGAGCTAACCCCTTGGGCTTTGGGAAGCATTTGTATATTTTTCTAGTATATAAGTACAATAATAGGTGGCATCTCCTCATTTGTCTTAGAATTGTTTTAGATTTGTGGAGTATAGATCTAAATATGGTACTTTTATTCACCGTAATGTGTCTTTTGTGGAAACTCACATGGCATTTCCCCTCATCTTGGTACATAATTTAAATTGGATTCTTCAGGGCTCAAGGCCAGATAACATCTCAACAACATTCGGCTCATGAAGAGAAAAAATGTCACAAAGTGGGATTTGAACCTGGTCGGGGAAGGAAACAACTTTTCTTATCATTCCCTTGAGCTACATTCAATTGATAATCTAACTGTACTACTACAGAGGTGGTCATTTCTCTCAAAGGCAATTTATCAACTAACTGACAATCAACTATTACTTTTTTTTATGGTTTCAATAACAGTAAAAAAATGTAATATGTAAAAAGGACACATTACTGTCCTGTAGTGACCAGATAACATCCAGTATTTTTTCCAATTGTGACAGCATAAAATAAAATGTAAAAAGGACAATATCCTGAGAGACCCTTTTTTATTAAAGGACTTATTGCAATTTTCCTCATAGATTGTCACCTGAGGAAAAAAGGGAAAGAAGTAACAATTGTTGATCTCAGTATAAAAGATCACCTTATTCTTATCCGACAAGGGATGTATGGGTCCAAATTGGCCAATAACTGCAAGATTTTGTCATAATCAGAATAAACAATATTAAATAACTAAAGATCACATATCAATTGTATGGATAATTTCACGTTCTGTTGCAATCTATGCTCATATTCTATATTCAGTACATTACAATATTAAATAACTAAAGATCACATATCAATTGTATGGATAATTTCACGTTCTGTTGCAATCTATGCTCATATTCTATATTCAGTACATTATTCATTTGTACAAATTCTTTTATGTTATCCCATTTATTTTGGATACAAGCCTCCTACATTTCATCTAGCTTCCTCTTCCTCAAATATTAAATTGGTAATAAAAAATTAGATGAATCATAATAATAAAACTTTTTACACGAAATAATTTTCCTATTTAATTTCATGACTATGTTTATTAACAAAAATTCATGACCATGTGCATTAACAAAAATTCATTTAATATTTGTACATGCCAAAACTTATTGAAAATGCGTCATCTTGAGTTTGTGTGGTTTATAGCACGAGTTTTCGCTAAAATTTAGTTCTAATTTTCACCTTGCGTGGATTGTTTTTCCGAATATCAAGAAAACCCAAAAAAAAACATGCGAAAAAGACAACTAACTTCCGAAACAAATCAATGGGAGTCATTGATATTTAATTTGCCCAATTGCGGAAAACCCAAAATGCGGAAAAGACAACTTCTGAAACAATTCAATGGGGGTCATTGATATTTAATTTGCCAAATTGTGGAAGAAAATTAGTGGTGGGAAATTGTTAGACAGGAACAGCGCTTAAACATATTTTTAGAACAAAATAAGAAGATATTGTTAAGCTTTGAGAAGAACATGAATACTTGTCCGCGTGATCAAGCTATTAAATTCCCCATTGGTTCATTTGTTCCCTGGATGAGAATGTTTCTCATCCATTGATTGCATTATTAGAATGTAAGAATGTGCTTCTGCAGAGTTGAGAGATTAGCAGCGGCACAATTATAGAAGAAAAATATAAATAAATAACAACCATTGAATGAGCTATTGTTGGAATGTGAACCAAGCTTTTAAAGTTATTGAAAAAAATAACTTTTTTGGTGTTGCCATTTTAAAGTTTTTTAGTGAACCCAAACCCATTTTCATAGTTGGCTGAACTTTATTGCAAGAGTTGTCATCGCTGGCACACGAAAAAAAGGCATCCCGCAACAGAGCATATACGGAAGAGCAATAAAGCCAACTTCCACCACTGAATCGCTGAGAGTTGTCTATT